>JAIPMN010007091.1:0-18327 GCA_020650975.1 Apostichopus californicus
GATGAATCCTGTGATAGCTTCAGATTCTGAAGCTATCACAGGATTCATCCCAGGATTCAGATTCATCCCAGGATTCGAATCCTGTGATGAATCCTAGGATAGCTTCAGGTTGGTCACACACGCTCTCCGCCTGCATGAATGCATAGGTTACGATTATTATCGAAACCAAAAAGTCGAGGAAGTACCAGGAAGTTTGATTGACAGGAAGAGTCGGGTGTAATCATCATACACACACTGACAATTCTACAACCAGGGAGTTGTTATGGAACTCCCAGCTACAACACAAAAGCAGACTTAGGGTTAGTTTCATAACATCATATGTTGACTAGGCTATATAACAAGTTACTATAAGATATCCTACGAAACAGCTAATAGAAAAGTTTGGGATTATAGTGGTATGAGCTCCTGTATCCCAACAGAGTGAAGAGTTCGGTAAGTCCAATCTTACATTTGGCTAATTAACAACGTCAGTTAGGGCATTCGTCCTCCTAGAATCCTGTATTTTATACTAGGCAGATCGTTCTTTCATGTAACTACGTATTGTCAACCCTTGACAAGAGTCACATTCCTTCATGATGACACATGTACTGTATAGGCCTAAACAATGCAGCTGCGCGAATGAACGGATCTAGCCTAGGCCTAGAAATTTAGAGAATGTGGAAACGTTGGTGTTAGGACAACCGAAGATCTCGCGATCAATTCACTGGTAAACACGCTTCGCCAGAAAATTTGCTTAGGCAAGGGTTGTTTCTTATTACTTATGAATTATCAACTGATGGAAAGCCTTCCGTCTGTCTTGATCACTTATGTTGACCTAGGCTTTATGCCAAACTCTGTAGGCTTTAGAACATGTGAGACCATTAGTTGACTTTCTAGCATCCTTAGGGGCTATACTGATGACCTTTAAACTTAGAGTTACAAGTGCTTCATTTATGCTGCATTAATCTGTAAAACATACATGTATAACTGTGAGTAGAACTATGTTTTATTTAATGTCCTGTACACTTCCCACTCGGAAATTCTCTTATCCAAATTGGGTTACTGTCAAAATTACAGTTGATGGCCTTAAAGGGTGTGAAGACTCGCGCAAAAAGAAACGTCTAATGCCGGTAATTTGACCTAGTTTTCGAATGAGGTGTAACAGAAGTGTTAGACACCACCATCCATCCCAGAAAATAAACACACACACCGCTTGCATGCTACCATCGGTAATTAGACACTAATGTGCAGTCAGTACATACAGCTGCAGTCAATACCCACAGCAGTGTATAAACAACACAGCGATGGACATCTCAGGTCCAGCTAAAGATAACAAGGTATCACGTTTCATTACTGTACTGTCTGCATTTTGTAGCGACACAAACAAAACGTCACAGATGGCCTCACGGGGTTTGGGGCGAGTCTTCAATGCCTTTAAAGGCATTGAAGACTCGCCTCAAATCGGTGCCGCCCTGTGAAAAAATTAACTTTCCGTTGCTTGCAAGTGAAGTTTTTTTCTTATTGCTACAAAATTCAGACAGTAATGAAATGCAATAACACTTGAAATTGTTGATAATTTGTCAAGGTGGGAATGACACATATTATGATTTCTTGGAATATCCTTGAAAACTGATCTAAGCTGGATACCTTTATAGAGTTTTGTTGTAGATCTATGTATGTTTGTTGGTTTACTATTGTTCCCCCTTCTACGGGTTAACCTTGTACACTTCCGCCCGTGTGAAGGAAGTAATAATAACTTAGTTCAGAACCCGCAATCATTTGTGCCAGTCTCTTATTTCTTGGCCTATCTAAAAATTCCTGTTGTAGGGGAGTAGAGGAATCAACCTCATATTTTGCCCTCAGGAGGATATGATGTAATTGTTGCAAACTTGCACACCTTTTGTGCACAGTCATACTGTATTATAATCACCATGTTGCAGAATCAATTATCCTGTTTTGTAATTGTCGTTTATATACTACGACCAATACATTGAATGTGTCATTTTCAATCTCTACGTATATACAGCAGATATACAACCATGGGGGGTTGTACGATGCTAATCATCAACATAGCAATCCTCAGCGCAAGCTATATAGGCATTACCAGGAGCCATCCACAGTGTACAGATTTCTACCCGCCATTTCAGGATGTCAACCTACAGTTCTGCTCCGAGTATAGAGAATTTGGCTGCTGCGTGTCAGATAGGGATGCAGCGTTAGAGAACCTCGGCCAAACCATCTTGGGAAATTTCCCAGATGACGTCAAGGAGGAATGTGAGCATTTTCTGCAGGATATCCTCTGTCAAGAATGTTCGCCGTACGCAGCTCATCAATTTAACATGGAGGGCCGGTCCAAGTTGGATTGGTCCGATTTTCCCGGACTTTGCACTCAGTATTGTCTGGATTTCCACGGAAAGTGTGCTCAGTTGATCCCTTACATTACAAACAACAGAGCCCTCCTGAATGCCTCGGCTGTGTCCGGCCAAGCGTTTTGTACGGCTCAACAGATAGACGATGTCGATTACTGCTTTCCCTCCGTCCTGCTCGACGAAAACTTCAATGACGAAGTCCGTGAGGGCCAGATTGGTTCAGGGGATGACTGTCTATGCCTGGAGGAGTTTGCCAATAATTTGAGAAATCCCCTCGCATTGAGCCATGCCAATGACAGCACTCACAGACTATACATTATGGAGCAAACCGGCGTGGTGAGCGTGTTCTTTCGCAACGGATCTTACCTAGAGGACCCGTTCCTTAATATCGAGGATCTCGTCTACGTCTCTGGAAGGAGAGGGGATGAGAGAGGTCTATTGGGTTTAGCATTTCATCCGAGTTATGCAGAGAACCGCAAATTCTACATACATTACACCACAAGGGAAGATGGCGTCCTTCATGTAAGGATAAGCGAATTGAAGAGCTTCTCGAATGACACTAATCGAGCAGATCCAGAAACAGAGAGGATATTAATAAAGACAGAAGAACCAGCAGGGAATCATAACGGTGGCAGCATTTTCTTTGCACCCGACGGATATTTGTACATCTCCCTGGGAGACGGTGGAAATGCAGGTGACCCATTTGGTGAATATGGAAATGGTCTCAATTTGTAAGTTAAGTTTAAACTCGTTCTTTGCAGGCCTGAGCAGGTGGGGGTGGTGGGGGCTCAGGGAGGGCTACAGCTGTGGGACCTGTGGTCAAATAGGGGAGCCGGGGTGAATAATGTTATAAATAAATATGCCATTTTTGTAATATGTAAGGAAAAACAAGACTTTAAAATTGGGGCCCTGTGACATAAAGTCACAGGCTTCAAAGCTGGCTCCCCATGCCTCTGGTTGCTACACTTGTTTAGTATCTTTATTCTGTACATATATGTGTAAATGGGTTTCACTTGATAAGGACTGACCCCTGTCGGTAATATTACATAAATGTGATACCTATCCAAGTCTCAACTCTCAACCACTCTATGAAGCACACTTTTAATGTCACGCCTAAGAATACTGTCTCTGTAACTTTAACAGTAGAGATTTTTTTTGCACTTTTTTTTTTATCATATCCGATTTATCCAAATGCTTCCCAGGACAACCTTTTTGGGCAAGATTCTTCGAATAGATGTGGATCGAAGGGATGGATTGCTCCCATATGCAATACCCCCTGATAATCCGTTCGTCCACGAGGACCCCTACATGTATTTCCACGAGATATTTGCGTACGGTGTCCGTAACATGTGGAGATGCTCCGTAGATCGTGGCAATGGGGAGACTGGGGAGGGAGCGGGTAGGATCTTCTGCGGAGACGTCGGACAGAACAAGTTTGAAGAAATAGATATAATAGTCAATGGAGGAAACTATGGATGGAGGGCCAAGGAAGGCTACAGCTGTTACGATCGTGATCTCTGCAATGACGAATTCCTTGGAGGTTTGTAGGTCGTTTATATCTTTGCCTTGAAATTGCATTGTTCATGTCAGTCGCCGTCAAGAGAAATAAGCTACTTTGTATGTATGTATGTATTTTAGATCCTCCTGCAAGCAGGAACTCGCGAAGAAGCCTCATTGACTTATCAAAGCCGCAAGCTGACCGAAGTCAGTCTCTTATATTCATATTTTACGTCCATGATTATGAATTGTCAATTGTCAACAACTCTGTAACTGGACGACATACATTAATCTTGGAGTGACTCGAACCGGGGACCTTATGATTGAAAGGCACCGGTTTTAACCACTGAGCTAACTAACACTCCAATTTTAATTGTTGTTAACTGTATGTCTCTCGTCGGCCATCATGGAACAATTATGAACAAGTCAGCTTTTGTTTTAAATGTATCCAGACTACTAAAGTAAGCCATATCATCTGCATAATATATGCATATATATTTAATTATATATCTGTTATCACATGGAAAACTGCTGTGTCAAGATGGTAAACATGGTACTAAACAAAAAACACTAGATGAGTAACTGTCTTTTGTACTGTAAGAAAGAAAACTTGTGCCAGTCTGCTGCTCCATAACTGTTATCCACTGAGGCAAGTTTTGGTTTTTCTTTATCAATCTCTGAAAATATTACCTAGCAAGTATAAAACTGCATCATTCAAGCTCAGACATACTGTACTCTCTCTTGATCTATACCTTTTCACCAGGTTGTGAATGGAACAATAATTACTGGTAGTAATTGTTGAGTGTATGCCATTCTAACAACAACAACAAAATAATAACAGAAAGAAAAAAAAAAGGTATTCACCAAAAGCAAAATTCACAAATAATGAATCTTCAAAATACACAATTTTGCCGTCCTTACTTGAAAGGAAGCAATGACTCTTGACTTCTATATACTCATTAAAAGCCTAATGTTGTGGGAATTCTAATAGTTTCACCTACTGTATCCGTCAAAAATTGTCCTGAATCAATGCAAATAACTTTTGTTACCTATAATAATAATAATAATAAATAATAAATAAGTTCTTAATATAGCGCCAAATACCAAAAGGCCTCTAGGCGCTTTACAAAACCTAAGAAAAATAAAAAAACAGAGGAATAAAAGGAATAAAAAGCCTAGAAAAACACATAAACGAAAATTGAACAGTATGTAAAATACGAACACAAAAATCTAAAAACACGAGAAGACTATAAAACAGACCAAAACCTATAAAAAACAAAACAAAGGATAAGCACATAAAATAGAGTTATAATGCAATAAATCCTCACAAATCTGATATATGCTATTTAATTAATTTATTCTTTAATATTGTGTCTTTTTTCCTGTTAAATCACAGACAATTATGTCGACCCTATTCATGTGTACCCTCATTCTGATGGCAAGTCGGTGACTGGTGGGTACGTCTACAGGGGATGCATGTATCCTCACCTTCAAGGGCTATACATCTACGGTGACTTTTGGAATGGGTGAGTGATATTTGTGTATATTTTAACTCCCATCCCCCATCCCTATCTTTCCCATTGATAGAGAAGTAGACTGAGTGGTGAGGAGGTAGGAAGACCAAAAATGGGTGGGTGAATTGCTCAAGGCACTGGTAAATGGTTGAACCAGATCACTCCAGTTACAAGGATACTAGAGTGCTTTGATTGTGGTGGGACAGGTAAGTTCTTTTCTTTCTGTTTTTGGCTCAAAAACATCCAAACCAGGTGAGTGTTGATGTATTTTTATAGCTGTTGTACATATTGGATTCAGAGGTTACCTTTCATAATTTGTAGACAAATATTCCAGAAGTGGTTTCTTTTCAGGTATAACTATCTTTCCATTGCACATTTCAGTATGATAGTTTTCACAACAAATTTCACAAGCTCAATTATTGCAAACTTGCAGCTTTAGTCCATGACAAAGAAAAACGAACATGCTTGAATAGATCGCAAGAATTCTCACTTTCTTTGCCTGTCCCCATATATCCCATCTTTTCATGCATGATATTGAGATTACCAAGTAATAGATTCCAATATGTGCACACAGTCTTGTTGCATATATCTGTAAATTAAATACATACCTGAAACATTACAAACTCTACTGACAAATATGGTGTGTTCTTCGGCCTCTTTCTCATCATTTTTAGTCGTCTCTTCAAATTGGAAGAGAATGAAGGGGAATGGGAGAACAAAGAGATTTGTCTGGGGACGAAAGACATCTGCACCGGTGACCTGTGGAATTATTTCCCGGACAACATTCTATCATTTGGTGAAGATGAAGCAGGTACAGTAATGCACTAAATACAACCAATCTTTGATCAGTAATGATGATATTTGGAATCACTGGTAGCTTAGGGAAACATATTAGTTCATTCCTCTCATACATATCATCTCCCTGTACTAAACTAACACTGCCCTAGCCTGTAAACTGGTAAGATTCTTGCATTATGCACCCCCCCCCCCCACCTTCCACTCCTCGACCTTCTCTGTTAAAGGTCATTACTCTCATCCTTCCGAATGTGTACTATTCAAGGAATAATTTATCCGGTAACGCATCGCAAAATTGACAAATTGCAAAGATACATAGCAGTTTGTGTACACAGTTTAATATCATAGTATTTTGTTAGGGAACATTCAGAGCCTGTTAAAGTGCTATACAAAATTAGAGCACTAAATAATTATTGTCTGCTATTCATTTCATATTTCATATTTGGTCATATAAAGAAAGAATGTTCTTGCATCACTTTCTGATTTCAGTTTAACTGTATTTCTGTAGTAGTAACAGCTGTACCCTTGGCCCCTCACCCCCCCCCCTCCCCCTGCCCATCCTCCCAACTCATTTTTACTCTTTCTAACAGTTTTAAAAATCTCATGTTGTGGCTTTGAAGATGGTGTGGTGGAAGCTGAAAGAATTGTCTGAAAGTGATCATCTGTACATGAAAACTTCCGAAAAACTAAATTGTTGTAAATGAGGATTATTGTTTGTCAAATATATTATTAAAAGTGTAAAACTAATATTACAAAATTTTATTATGTTATATTATTTGATGACTTGATAGAAAATTTATATAACAAATGCAAACAATATTAGTAAACATGCAAAGACAAGCAAGACTTTTCCCTATGTAAAATTCTGTCCTTTTTCCATATTTTTTTTATGACAGGAGAATTGTACATGATGGTCACAGATTTAGCAAGTTCGACTCATTCTGGTGGCAAAATATTCAGATTTGTGGATCCGAATAAGTAAGTTTCACAATCGATAGTGTACAAATGGTTGGATTCGTTGGCCCCAACCCCTGTCAGAAGATTTTCTATCAGGTTATATTTATAGGATGACTTGAGGCACGAAATAAATTTGGATAAGTTGTAGACCATTAGAAACACTGCTTATCTGTACAGGTGGTATTTGTATTACCACTTTTAATTTTTGATGGATAAACCTTTAAACATCAGAGGGTCATCACTTTAAGTAGCTGGACTACTTAGTCTAACACACTGACCATTAGGTCTGACCAGTCCTCAGAGCAACAAAAAATGCAATGCAAAAACATAAAGACGTTTATTGCTTCAAATTGCATCTTTCCAAAGCATTACAAATTTCTGAAGGACAAATGGTGTTTAATTGTCATCCAAGCCTTGCTGAGTTGTTTATACTGTTAAATAGAAGATGGTTTGGTTGAGTTATTAGAAGTTATCAAACAATGGATTATCATTAATGTTTTTTAGACCTGCTCAAGTCAGCCTTAAAGGAGCAGTCTGGAGATTGAGTGATATTTTTAAGCTGAATATCGGGAAAATATGAATATCGGGGAAAAACCACAATAGTACTTAAATGTTTCTCTTTTCTTCAACTATGACATATCAAAACTTAAAATTCTGCCTAATTTCATCTACTAATGAACTGAAATCAAAATAAAATAAAACTGTTAGAAAACTGCTTATCCACTAGAGAGCCTGTGTAAGAGAATGTGTAAAAGTAAATTGGCCTGTCATTTCGATCCTAGCAGGATCTTCTTCAGAGGCTAAAGGACAAGTAACAGTAACAGAAGGGACAAAAACACGCACAGAATACAGACAGGTTAATGAGCATGGTGAACACAAAGAGATAGATGTAAGGGGATTAGTAGACAAGGGATGGAGAGAAGATAGCAAGAAAAGAACTGTATAGAATTTTAATGGCTTGAATGGTAGGTTGATCAGAAAAGCTATACAATTTGATGAGCACTGTGATAAGGATACTGGCTTGTTTTATGATGTTACAGCATTTATGGTACTATGTAATATACTTCATGTACATCATTAGAACTACTCATGAGATGCTCATGTCTATTAGACAAAAGTGCTTTGAATATCTGCTTGAATGACTCAGTTGCTGTCAATTTATACGCTTGCATGAGTAAGGTTCTTTCAATATCCCTTACCTAGTTTAGAATACTTCTCCTTGCTTTATATAATGTAATGTGCATGATACCATTTCCTTTTGAACATCTTTGTCTGAAATTTCACATAAAATTGAAGGATTAACTATATACCAAGTAGCAAATTTGAAAAAAATTCTTTAGATTTCTTTATCTTTTCAAAATCCTGGCATTATGTTCTATGGCAGATAGGAGTATAAGCGCCAGACATTTTCAAAACAGGTATTTACCTATATATTATGTGATCAGTAATTTAGGTATAAATAATGTTTGCATCATAAAATTAGTGATAAATTTTTAAGTTTTCATGAGCTTTTCCCCTTCACTCAGAAAAGTTGCTTTCTTTGAAATGAATATCATTTCTGTGTGTTGTGATAACCAACAAACCTTCCATAAAAATGACCAGAATCTTTTCGATCAAAGTTTATTTACTTCTTGAATGACATTGTTTATAACTTTAACAAGTTTTTATAACTTATGTTCAGTTACTTCTTATTTGATTAAAATTGTATCTGCTTTCCTTCATGATAATACAGAAGGGGTAACCCAGAAGAGTGTCATGTGGAACCTATACCAGTGCCTGTCTTTGGCTCCATCCTGCCCTTCCAACCAAGTACAGGTAAGAACCGAGGGGGGGGAGGGAGGAGGAGGGGGTTCCATGTGTGTAACATAGGGTTTTATGAATTTCACCGTATTGCTGCTGGCAAACTGTTCATTAGTAACTTGATCATGACGAGGCTTTTGAAACGTCATTCCATTTTATTACTTAATGGAATTTTGGGTTTATAGCCTTAATCAATTTTGAACTTGTCTTTCAGGGTGCAAAGGGGTCTTGCAGAGTTCATCTAGAGAGAATTTTCTCTGTTTTTTCTGTTTTGTTCCATTTTGTACTCTATGAAGTCCCCTTCTGTTTTTTGTTCCGTTCTGTACTCTATGAATTCCCCCATCAAGAAAGTGGTTCTAATTTGTGACAGTCTCGGTGTTGAGCAAAGGGCTTGTAACCTCCCCATGTCACTGTTTGGAATCACTTCAAAAAAAATTAATAATGTCATTGCAATTTCCGAGAAAATTTAAAAGAAATTCTTCTTTCATGAATTGCAAATTTATTGCAGCAGACTTGTCATAACTGTTTCTTTTAGAAACAACTTGCTTAAGAAAGTGTTTCCTTTGCTTTGATGTGTAATCAGAATGTGTACCCTGTCATCAGGTTTACCTACGTACTGCCCTTTCCAATGATACAGTTTTCACCAAATTTAACTTTTCTTTGCAATTGCTTCTGCTACAGCAGTGTTAGAGTTGTGCCAGTATGATCTTTGTCTGTATGTTTCTATGTGACATTGGTACCGTTGTATAGCTTTGCTTCTTATGTGTCCTTGGTTAAGTTTTGTATTAAAAGTTGACAAATTAAACCTCACTTTTTGTGAAGGACATTCTCGTTGTAACTAACTGTAACTTTAGCTTATATCATTTCATGCTCTTTATGTTGCTACTAATCCATCCATTTAAATCCTTTCATCGAAGTGAACCCAGAGGCTAGGTTAAAGATAGGATCATTACATCTGCTGCACAAATCATTGTACGACTATGCAAGCGTGTTATATGGATTACGTGTACATATAATGTACAGTTCTGTCCATCTCCATGCCATGCATGGACAAGTCTGCATCCAGCCATACAGCTTCTACATACACTCTGTGATCTGTGTGGTGATTGGCTGTGGTTAAGCATTACAAATACCATCTACATTCAGTGTGATAGATCATGACTTCATTGGCATTGGATCAACAATTATATGCAACAGATGTTAAACTAACCAAAATTTCTATTATTTTTGATTGGTTGATATTACTTATTCTCATGTTATTTTTTCTTTCCCTATGGTTAAAAAATGTGCATTAATGTCACAAGTAGTTTTGCTTTACACACTTCATCATTTTATCGCTAAGTTGAATTTTTAATTTTTTTGGGGGAGGGGGGGTGGGGGTTCCATTTTCTTTTTGCAAAGTTATTCAATGCTGTACACTTATATTTCGGTTATTCAATGCTGTACACTTATATTTTTTTCTCTCCATATACTAACAAAAGAACCATTCAATTACACCCCCACCCTCCCCCCCCCATCCTTTTGGAAAAATAACAAGTGTAAAGTATACACTCTTCATGAAGTATTTACCAGTGATGAAGTTTTTGTATGCAATCCTCAAAGATTCCAAGACAGCGTGGGTATTCTCTAATTGGAACACTTCATACAATTTTCATATGTGAGTTATGGCTGGTATGATGATATTGGTACAAAAAAAAGCACATTTTCATGACATTTCCATCTTTATGTCATTAATATTCATCAAATTGCAAGAAATGGCTTTTAAACACGAGACAAGAACCAAATGTTCCATGATTTTCATCCTTGACATGTTAGGTTTGTCACACTACATGCCTACAAGCAACCGTGTTGATTTTGTGTGCATTCATGAATGTTAATCAGTGAGCATAAAATTGTTATTCAGATACCTCTGAAATAGTATTTCTAATTAGCTTTATATGTACTTAAATAAGATCATAAAATTGTTGTCGCATTTTGTCAAGTTGATGTGCACAAGTTCATTAATATTAACATGTATGGCTTACCACACTATGAATATATTTGGGCGTCGGAACCACTAAACGGTTTCGTTTTCTGGTTGTTTTTATTTATTTTGCTTGTGCTAAAAACTTGTTTCTATAATTACAATAGAAGAACTCACATGTAACTGCTTACATAATACCACCATCTGATAAAATCCCATTTTTTTTTTTTTTTTTGGTGCACTATTGACAAATTAACCCAAGATATGTAACTTCAATTGAAAGAGCTTTAAATATACTTACTGTGAGAAAAGGAAAACAATGCTCTTCTTTATTCTACCCAAAATAGAAGATTATAAAACAACCACGGAGAGTGAAAATTCATGGGAGGAAGCCAAGACAACTAGTACAAGCAAAAGTAATCATTCTCTGATTTAATTTTGTTTTTGTATTTTTTAATTTTTTTTTAATTTCTGTGTATGTAGGTCTCACGCTCAGGCATATTTTCACATTTCAGTCAAACATTAAACTCCATTTTAGTCGGTTATATATCTGAGATAGAAATTAGGGTGTAATAGGTTGCTTCATTTTATCACTCTCATTGTATATCTCAGATGTACATACACTTTCCATAAAGAGAAACAATAGGTTTTTAAGTAGCTAACATTGGTGATTAAGCAAATAGCTTTTTACACTTGGAGAAGGTTAATGTGTAAATATCTGAATGAACCCACCATTTCATCTATATATTTTCAATATGTACTGCATTTTAACAGCAGATATAAGAACTCGCATGTAACTGCTTACATAATACCACCATCTGATAAAATCCCATTTTTTTTTTTTTGTGTGTTCTGTTGACAAATTTAGCCAAAATATGTAACTTCAATTGAAAGAGCTTTAAATATACTTACTGTGAGAAAAGGAAAACAATGCTCTTCTTTATTCTACCCAAAATAGAAGATTATAAAACAACCACAGAGAGTGAAAATTCATGGGAGGAAGCCAAGACAACTAGTACAAGCAAAAGTAATCAATCTTTGGTTTAATTTTTTTAATTTTTTTTTATTTCTTTGTATGTAGGTCTGACTCTCAGGCATATTTTCACATTTCAGTCCAAACATTAAACTCAATTTTAGTCTGTTGTATATCTGAGATAGAAATTAGGGTGTAATAGGTTGCTTCATTTTATCACTCTCATTGTATATCTTAGATGTACATACATTTTCCATAAAGAGAAACAATAGGTTTTCAAGTAGCTAATATGGTGACGAAGCAAATAGCTTTTTACACTTGGAGAAGGTTAATGTGTAAATATCTGAAGGAACCCTTTATTTCATCTATATATTTTCAATATGAACTGCATTTTTAACAGCAGATATGTGCCCAACTTGGATGAAAGAATTTAGACAGGCCTTGTTATATTCAGCTAAGTATAGATATTCGGGAGAGTGAAAGTAAAGTACTTCAGAGTGGTTGTATAGAACGTGACATTAAATACTGTTTATAACCACAAACATGTACATCTGTTTTAAAATACTCTAGAAAAGCAGGTGTTCTTATTGACACTCAGAAATCTCTTAGAAAGTTAAACAAACAATAATAATTAGTTTTTATTGAATAATGACGCCTCATTGAATATGTTTTATAGTGATCTTAACATCCTTGTTGATGACAACAGTCTAATGCGGTGTGGGGGTAGGTTATCACCACTCCCCCCATCCACTTCCATCACCAGCAAGTTTTGACAGTGGATAGTAATATAAAAGATATATGTGTTAACATGAGAGGTTTCAATACAAACCTTTCAAGAGTAGGCCTAAATATTAAACCCGTCCGACCCATGCAGGACTGTTTTTAAAAGTTTTAGTAATATTTCACAAAGTTTAACTGCATAGAAATCAACAAAGGCAATGCATCTCGTCTAGCGCTGGCTCTAACACACTTTTCCCTCACCTTCACATTTAATTATGGCTTGATGAATTGTTTTAGTTATTATTTAATGCTAATCTTGGAAACCTTTATATTTTATTTTCAGCAAACCCTGCATGCAAAAGAAAAACGACTAACCATCTCTAACTGTACGTATATATGTGATTTGTCTTATTTTGTGCAGGTAACAATATACACAACACGCCATCAATGTGCCTAACCCTACTCACTGCCAGTATAGCCCTTATTCCTTTCCTATCCAACCTTCTCGAGAAGCTGGTGATCACTAGTTCCGTCCTTTCACTCCAGAGTCTTTCGACTGCCCAGAGCGATGTCAGGCAAACGTCATTGAGGTGACCAAACAGTCATTCTGCAAGTCTAAGTATGGTAAGATACATTCATTGGTCCTTGGGTTACCTACCTTATGTCCAGATTCTCTATCTTTCATGAGTGTGCCCCTGTGGATGTACACTGTTTGAAAATTGTCCTTGCTTTTAGATAGAACTGACAAATACAGCGGATAAAACATTCTCGGCATTGGTTTTGCCATCTACGTACTTTACTTCTCCAGTACGAGCAAAGAAGGCAAATTGCCAATAGTATTAACAGTCAACTCAAACCACTCTCATCTTATAAGACATGCTGCTGTTTTAATTTCAAATTTGAAACTGTTTTCACGCAGGTACCGTTTGAAATGCTCACCACAAAGGGTGAAGAAAATACCTCAAATTAGATCCCTAATACAGGACGGGAAATTATGTCTGCCTTTTCTTCAGATTAAACTTTGTATAAACCATTATTGGTTCGCAGACATGATGGCATTTAGGCTGATATATATCATATTGCGAGTACCAAAGGTATAACATTCTTGGCAGCTTTTCAGTTACTTTCTTCAGGGCAAGGGACCTAGACTCTGCAGTTACGCTACTGATGGTAAAACAGAATGCATTTGGAAGGGATATTGACCACAACTTTTGTCCAGATGATATAATTATAGCAACATTACTGTTTGTATTGCGGAGTGTTAGCTCAGTGGTTAACGCCGGTGCCTTTCAATGATAAGGTCCCCGGTTCGATTCACTCAAAGATTAATGTATGTCGCCCAGTTACAGAGTTGTTGACAATTCATAAGCATAGACGTTAAATATGAATGTAAGAGACTGACTTCGGTCAGCTTGCGGCTTTGATAAGCCAATGAGGCTTCTTTGCGAGTTCCTGCTTGCAGGAGGATCTAAAATACATACATACATACAAATACATACATACATACATTTGGTCTGCAATTTATTTAATACCAAGTCTATCTAGTATTGCTCAAAAAAAGATGCACTGTTGGTCAAACAAAGATACCTCTTCTAGATTGTGGCTTCTATTTGCTCGATCCTTTCGTCACTGACGCACTTTTGCCTATTACAGTTCACAAGAAGTGTAAATTGTTGTATTTTTGTTTAATATTGACCTGTTTATCTTTAATATTAACCTGTTTATCGTTCTAACACAGAGGCCTCCATTTCAAAGCGAGAACTGCCCCCCCCCCCCCTGACGGACTCAAATGGACTGCTGGTGCCCTTTTCAGCTTTTTACCACTTTTTACAATTCGCGATTATTGACTTTTTTATTGCGCTCTCAAATACCTATTGACATTTGTCACATTTTGTTGGTGTAATTTTCTGACAAAATGGCGATGACACCTATTTATTCTTCGTTTGTCTGCAAATTAGCAAGGCCCGGAAAGGGTCATTTCCGGCGATTTAGGGAGTATCTTTACTCAAAAAATTTCTGTACGCTACGCACCAACTTGTGGTGGCACTCCCCTTAGATAGTGTCGAAAGCGCCCCTACAGACTATTCTCGCCCCCCTTGACCAATACCCCTAGCTCCGCCACTGATCAGATGAAAGGCAAAGAGCTGCTTTGTGAATTGCGACTCTCATCACAAAAATATCCTACCACCTTATAACACAGCAGGTTCCAACATGTATTTTTCCCTTTCTCTCTCTCTGGATAGCTTTTTTCGCCAAGGTAGAAAGTTTTGCTAACTACAACTCCGAAATACGGGTGGAAATCTCTAGCGTCGATCTCCTCCGTAAGAAATCCTACATCAGAGAATTGGGTCGGAATGACCGAGTCGTTCTCCAGAGGCAGGCCTTCGCATGTTCCTGTCCAGATCTCAAAGTCGGAGAAACCTACTTCTTCATGGGAAGTTACCGTTTCAACACCAGAGGCGATTTCCTCATCAAGAGTTCGTCGGTCGTTCAGAGGTACCACTGGTATCTGATGTTAAGATATAATCAGTGGTTAAACTCCAAACCCTGTAAGCGTTAAAATAAGTGGCGTGTTTGCTAGTATTCTGACGGGGAAATGATACAGGGTCTTTAGAGAATTTCTAGTACAAATTATTCACTCGTTTTCACTTATCTTCTTTTCATATGTCATAGATGCTTGGTTTCTGTTTATATTAAAGCAACATATGTACAGAGAAATGTATGACGTATTGTAAAACATCACCTTCATGTAAGTCTATATTACATCGGTCACAACTTAAGGCACCCAAACGATGCTGATCCTGAATCAAGGATGTAGCCAGGGGGGAGCAATGGAAGCAATTGCTCCCCCCCCCCACCCCCCCTCCTTTGAGTACCCTGAAAAATAAAATTTAACTGAAAGCAGGAAATATCATTAAAGCCCTCTTTTCATGTTGATGGAAGCTAAGCGACCCTTCTCAATCTTTCCCCAGAAAGTTTGTCTGCTACGTAATACAATACTCTTATTATTGTTTATTTCCTGCAAGGTTGGAGGCATTTAGGGCAACAACTTTCTTTTGCTCTGTTAAGTGTTATGCTCCCTTTGTGAGAAGTGCCCCTTTTCAAATTCTGCTCACCTCTTTCAAACTTCTGGCTACGTCCCTGATCCTCATAACATGTGCTGTTCTTACAGTTTGATTCAACAGTCACCTATGATCAAATCATTTTTTGATGCCTCTCCACTATGTATAGCCTTAACCTATATATGTGCATGGTATGGAGCTGTGTGTTCCATTGAACAATAATTGCACAGTTGATTTACCTTACCCGCCTCCCCCTTTCCCCACTCCACCCCTCCTCTTCCCTTTTACCCTAGCTTTGTATACTGCAGCCCCCCAAGGTTGGCTCCAGCGAAAATTTATCTGGCCCTGATGTGTGCAACCATTCCCAAAAATTATCACCCCACCATGAATCTAGAGACTAGCTACTAATGCATGATTAGTTTTAGGTCATATAGCTATTTCTCCGATTTGTTAACAATGTTTATACCTGATACCCAAGATGTTTGTCCAAGTCTGAAAACATGGTATAATTTATATTATTTTTATTATTATTTAACCACATTTATATATTGCTCTTTTCAAGAGCGCTTTACAATGACAACAAAATGACAAAACCCTTAAAATATGAATATGAAGAATAAAATTGACACAGCTTAAATATTAATATAAAAAATATATATATATAAATGAAGGAATAATTTTAAAAATAATATAGATTTACAGTGAAATTCCTAAAAAGAAAAAAGTGAGTTTGAAGTAAATTTAAGTAACAAAATGACAAAATCCCTTAAAATATGAATACAAAAAATAAAATGGACGCAGATTGAAAATTAATTTAAAAAAAATATATATGACCTATTTAATATTAACAACAAAAACACATTAAAAAAAATCCTATGCCATCTTTGTAATAACTCATTAAATACTCTTTGAGACAAAGAATTGTATACATAGACAATAAACTGTTGTGTGTTTGTGTGCATATTGGCTACGTCATGAAATTTCCTTCATGCTCAAAAGGGTTCATGTATCAATCTATAGCAGTTTAATCACTACCACTGATTACTGTTTTAAAGTCCCAAAGCAAAAAGGCAAACAAATAGCAACTTGAAACTTCACCAGTCATCAGAGATAATGTGATAATGAATCTCATTATACTGAAAAGCAAGTTAATGATCAAATTTGAATGAAAACTGTAAATTGAATCAAAGGGAAGCAAACAGCAGTATTAGTTGATGGTATGATAATTCAGTGGAGACTCCCTTGTGGCAGATTTCGTCGCAATGAAAACTTTAGGGCATAAAAGATTATCGCCAAATTATGAACACCATTTGATGTCACTTTTTTTTCAGAATATTTCCGAAAATGCTTAATTTATAGTATTAGATTTAATGTTTTTTGTTTACTTTTTTGTGACCATTTAAGCATATATGGCAGTTTTATGTCACTATAGGTTCCCTTTGATGCAAAAAACTGATAAGTACTGCCTCTCGAGGCTGGTTTAATCATCTATTTGATTTCTCCTTACATCTGCAATTGCGTCTACGACACAGATTTTAATTTGACAATAATTTTTCTCTGTGATGTTTTGGTCGTTCTTTTCTCGTTTCAATTGGATGGGAGACAGGGTCAATCATGCAATTTTCACTTTATCATCGGGTCGAATAATTTGAGTCAACTATTTAACAGTTCTTATACCATCTAATTTCTGTGAAAACAATGAACATTCCAAACGAATGCAACATGTGAGTAGTCTTCCATTTAGCGATATTATATTTTAAAGTATAAAATTTATACAAATGTTTTTGTGTTTGTTACTGAGGAACAAAAAACAATCAATGTAGGTAGCATCATCTATGAAATTTTATTGATAGAATTTTTATGTCAAAACTAGATGTACGCATGGCATTGTGTATGATTTGAAGCATTTCCTTAACCAAATTTTCTAAGTTTGACCACTAAATTTCCTGATTTTAATCTTTGCTTTGAATTTCCAATGCTTCTCAGACAGCTAGTGTTAATTAGTCATTCAAGATGTATTAAAGTCAATAATGCTTTTGATTGTGATTCATTTTCATCACAACTTTTATAAATGAAAATTTTAATTTATCACTTGGTTTTACGTATCTATCAAAGCATTCAAAGTGTTAATCAGGGTCATAAAGTCATAGCTAGGTGTATAAATCAATTACCTTTTTAAAATTTGTAATAGAAATATGCAATTGTTGAATCAAATACAGTCATGGAAGGCTAGAGAAAAAGGTTTTTGAGAATGATGTAGCAGATAATAATTATGAATCATAACAGGTTGTATGTCCATACACTCAGTAGAATAGGATATGAAAAATATTGAGTGCACTGCTGTACTTTTCAGTAATAGATAATAGTATTGATATGATATATGATATTCAAACTTAAATTTAAATATTTTTAACTGTTTGACATTTGATTTTATCGGGTGAGAATTATTAAAATCTGAATATGTCACAACTGTCTATTGTTTCAGCAATCTTTTCATATCATTGATATGTGTAACAATTTGGGCACTGATTTCTGACAAGTAAACCGTTATTTTGCTGCGTATTACCCACATAATTTGTTATTATTATTTAGTTACAGAGTTTATAGTATAATGGACAAATTATCACAAATTTCAAAGATATTCTACATTAAGTGATGAACTTGGGCCAACAGAAACAGATTTGAACCAATTCATTAA
>JAIPMN010007093.1:1851-14627 GCA_020650975.1 Apostichopus californicus
CCCCCCCCCAATCATCAGGCCTTAGCTACGTCCCTGTATACATGTTATGCTGCTGCCCCACCCCTGTCACCCCCACCCCGCACCCCGTCCACACCTCTCGCCTGTTTATCGTACTTTAAGATGCTAACAAATTAGTCCTTGAACGTTTCAGTATTTTTTCAGTTGGGAGAACTCAAAACTCCATCTCGATTAAAAGTAAGTTGTTCGTAAAATTCTTGCCGGCTTAAGCCCCATTGTGTTCTTCAAATTTAATCAACAATGTTTTCTAGTTTGAAGTGTTCTCTCAATCTAAACTGTACCGAACCCATAATAACTTGATTATAAGTCTTTTTCTTTTTAGGCAAACATATCTGCCAATTATCTTTCCATAATGGGAACATCCGATAATTACTACAATTACTTAAAAAAAAAATTTTCTCTTTTTCCCATCTATTCTTTCTTTGTACAGCTTTACACTTATAGTAAAGACACCTTAAGGAAATCACTTACGCCGACCACTATGGCCTTCCAAACACCAGGTAGGAATGTAACAATGAAATAGAAACCAATCCTATTTATATTCTAGGTCTACATTTACATATTTAAATGTCTAACTTAATATGTCGACTTTTGCAATCGGCGACTAAAGGGACAAGGTTACTGGTCACAAAACTAACTTAATTTCTGACTGCATTATTACTGATGTTTTGCGTTCTTGCTGACGAATCTGATCATCAAAATGGAGATAGAGATTGGTAGAGATTCCAGGAATAAAGGGTTAGGGTTAACCCTAACCCCTACCCCTAACCCCTAACCCCATAAACCTAACCCCGTTTCTAATATGCTCATGAAAAGTTTAACAATTCTGTTGAACAATTTTATGATTTTATAGGGCGTCGGAAACTATTTCTTCTTGATATGACCATCTTCCTTGTATTTCAGACTGCTACCAAGCCACTGGGGACCCGTACTATTGTTCAACCGTAGGTAAGATTACATCAACTGTAACACCCCCCCCCCCTCCCCCACCCCTTACCCCTTGTTTACATGTAAGGTTAATAGGGAATTTTTCTTAATCATTTTGCGGGGTTGCTGGTGAATCTTCCAGTGGGCAGTAAAGCTAGCTTAGTTGCTATAATGGGGGCGGGGTGAGAAGGGGTCTGGTTCGGTTAGGGGGTTTAGTTGGGTTTAGTTTGGTTTTAGTTTAGTTTTAATTGGGTTTAGTTTGTTGTGATGACTCGAGATCCGATATTTTCTAAACAGATTACCTGACTCACTTTAAGGTCGAGCTAGTCTAACCTTGCTCAGTGTTCTCTGAATAAGTATATCCTATAGGTAAATCCGACTATAGCTTGAATCTGACCTGACTCACAGTCTCACTTCACACAATATGCCCCGACTTACGTTTACCTGACTCAACATGGCCTGACTCGGTATGACCTGAATCAATTCGACCTGACTCAATTCGACCTGACTCAGTTTGTCCTGAATCAATTCGAACTGACTCAATTCGACCTGACTCAGTATGTCATGAATCAATTCGACCTGACTCAATTCGACCTGACTCAGTATGACCTGACTCAGTATATCCTGAATCAATTCGACCTAACTCAATTCGACGTGTCTCGGTATGTCCTGACTCAATTCGACCTGTCTCGGTATGTACTGAATCAATTCGAACTGACTCAATTCGACCTGACTCAGTATGTCATGTATCAATTCGAACTGACTCAATTCGACCTGACTCAGTATGTACTGAATCAATTCGAACTGACTCAATTCGACCTGACTCAGTATGTCCTAAATCAATTCGACCTGACTCAATTCGACCTGTCTCGGTATGTACTGAATCAATTCCACCTAACTCAATTCGACCTGACTCAGTATGTACTGAATCAATTCGACGTGACTCAATTCGACCTGTCTCGGTATGTCCTGAATCAATTCGAGCTGACTCAATTCGACCTGTCTCGGTATATACTGAATCAATTCGACCTAACTCAATTCGACCTGACTCAGTATGTCCTGAATCAATTCGACGTGACTCAATTCGACCTGTCTCGGTATGTCCTGAATCAATTCGAGCTGACTCAATTCGACCTGTCTCGGTATATACTGAATCAATTCGACCTAAATCAATTCGACCTGACTCAGTATGTCCTGAATCAATTCGAACTGACTCAATTCGACCTGACTCAGTATGTCCTAAATCAATTCGACCTGACTCAATTCGACCTGTCTGGGTATGTACTGAATCAATTCCACCTAACTCAATTCGACCTGACTCAGTATGTCATGAATCAATTCGACCTGAATCAATTCGACCTGTCTCGGTATGTCATGTATCAATTCGAACTGACTCAATTCGACCTGACTCAGTATGTCATGTATCAATTCGAACTGACTCAATTCGACCTGACTCAGTACGTCATGTATCAATTCATCAATTTGACCTGACTCAATTCGACCTGTCTCGGTATGTACTGAATCAATTCGAACTGACTCAATTCGACCTGACTCAGTATGTCATGTATCAATTCGAACTGACTCAATTCGACCTGACTCAGTATGTCATGTATCAATTCGAACTGACTCAATATGACCTGACTCAGTATGTCATGTATCAATTCGAACTGACTCAATTCGACCTGACTCAGTATGTCATGTATCAATTCGAACTGACTCAATTCGACCTGACTCAGTATGTCATGTATCAATTCTTCAATTCGACCTGACTCAATTCGACCTGTCTCAGTATGTCATGTATCAATTCGAACTGACTCAATATGACCTGACTCAGTATGTCATGTATCAATTCGAACTGACTCAATATGACCTGACTCAGTATGTCATGTATCAATTCGAACTGACTCAATTCGACCTGACACGGTATGTCCTGAATCAATTCGAACTGACTCAATATGACCTGACTCAGTATATCCTGAATCAATTCGACCTGACACGGTATGTCCTGAATAAATTCGAACTGACTCAATATGACCTGACTCAGTTTGGTCTAATTTCATCGAGCTGACTTCACCTTTCAGTTGATTCGACCTTACACAATATCTTTCTGACATCATCTGACCTAGATTTAATCTGAAATGGATTATCCTGACCTGGATCAGCCTGACATGACACGATGTATTCTGATCCATTACTTTACCATACTCAGTTGGACTGGACTAAAACCGACCTGGCACAGTATCAACTGACTCAGTCTGACGTGAATTAATCTTACCACTGACTCAATCTGACTAAATCTGACCTAACTCCCCGTTTGAGATGACTCAATTCGATCTGTTTTAGTCAAGTTCAGTCAGATGAGTTTCAAACGTATCATTTCCTCCATCCTCGCACAGACGTCCAATACTCTGGAGCTCCTCTTGACCCGCTTCTCGAGTCAATCTGTCTCAATGATACCTCGGTCACGGTGGATATTTCGTGGTTACCGCCGATACAGGTCAATGGAAACCTGCTTTTCTTTGAACTCAAAGTGACGTCAGCTACTGAAGAGAGTATTGGCCATAACGAACAACTGGACGTCTCGTCAGAACCACCAGGGGATTTCCCGAATGCTTTTGGTCCACCTATGAGTGGTAAACAAGTACTAGTTTATTTACCAGAGGACTACATAGAGGTAAGTAGCAAAATTACGATTGATGGTCACGGTCCATTGAAATAACTAAATGCCGCCTCCCGAGTTTTAAAATATTTCTTCTCTCATCGTTAAAGATGATGAGAAAATATATGTTCTTTTCGAGAGCTTGCCGCCAACACCTCAACGAACGTTACACCGTCGTACCATGCGTGTAAAGGGACTTCATCTTGGCATGTGAATATTTTAACAAGGGTTAGCTTTACAGATTGTCTGTTCATTTTGACAAGACAGATGTACCGTGTACCTGATATAGCAGCCTATATATTTAGCAGAAAATCATAAGGAAATTGCTGTTGACAGGTTAGTTACAGCGGAATTTCACGGGACAGCCAACCTTGCATTGTTGTGCAGCGTGCTATAAAATGTGCCAGTATTTTATTCCATGCAAGCTACAGTACATAATCATTTAGAAAGACTTTAACCGTCATTTGACATATACTTTTTCAATGTTTCCCGTCATTTCTATACCGTATTATTCATTGACTATAGGCCGGAAACCAGGCAAAACATGAAACAATTTAAGGCTCAATAAAGTTGGCGCCAACTAAGTCCTAATTTCCTTCGTCATAAAGCCATATATGATAAGAATACTGATAACAAAAACAAATATTGTGCATATATTTTAGGTCATTGTAACTGAATGTGAGTACGTTTTCAAAGCAATCGTACGATAATAGAACTGCATATGACTCGACTATATACAATATATAATGACTACATAAAATATCTTTTTCAGGGAGAAAAAATTTCAACGCAACTATCATCTTTAGAAGAGAATGAATATTACTACGTTACGGTAAGGTCATCAATTCTACAGATTACTAGGGAAAATAATGACAGACGTTTGGCGCAGTTACTAAGCGGCGAGAGGGTAAATGGTTAGCCACAAAATTACTGATTATCTGCGGTAGGCTACGCCTAAACATTTCCTGTAGTAAAACGTACATCATTGATGACGATTAAGCTGGACGTGGGTGGGTGGGTGTGGAGGGAGGTGTGGAGGGAGGATTGACAACTTTAAATTAGTTTATATCGAAGCAGAATGGAGACGATCATTAACTGAAGTCACTATGGAATGTTGTGGCCATTCCTCATGCATACTCCCTTCCAAGGGCGTAGGAACCGGTGGGGCTGGGGGGGGGCGCCAGCCCCCCCAGTGAAAAATGTGGTGGGGCGGAAGTATCATTCCGCCCCCCCGCTCCGCAAGTCAGAAAACCCCATTTTCATTTCCAAATGAGAAAAAAAATCTTATTTGGAGCACCAAATTGCATCTTAAGGCCAGGTGAAAATGCAAAATTATTTACAAAATGGAGTAGGTGTTGAAGTGTGCTATATTGCACCAAATTGCATCTGAGGCCACCTGGAAATACAAAAAATCAACCCCCTTAGACCCCGCCCCCAGGCCGGCCATCAGTCTTCAGCCCCCCCACTCAAAAGTACCTTCCTACGCCACTGCTAGTCCCTTCCCTACTCTCCGCTTACTTCCAACTTCCCACTTCAGTACATTTACCCAATATGGCCACCTAGGATAATATTAGCTCCACTCATAACATGCAGACCGTAGTAAACACACTAAGCGTATTGGTTTATAGATTTTACATACAAAATAACATAATATCCGTAGTTATTAAACGTGTACGAATTGCATAGTGACAAAACATTACGTTATTTCATATTGTATTCGATAATGAAGTGAGTAGATGACATGTGATTATATATAGTGTATTATACTCACTCATAATTATCAAGTGTCACTGGTTTAAAAGCGCGCAAGTTTTTTATTATTAAAAACCTCATCGATTGGTTTCTTAATTATACCTTTATTACCATTGCTTGTTAAATTTGATGATCACTTTAAATTATTATCAACTATATATCTGTCTAATATATTACTTTTTTTCATATAAACACAGAGCTGAAGAATATCACAGCAGGGAGACACTTACGTTGCAAGCAAAATTAATATACATCTTTGTCAAACTAAATCTCTCTGTAATTTATCCAAAGAGAAAATTATCGCAGGTCAACTTAAGGGCAAAATGAGATAACAAAAATAATAGCTGAAAGTAATTTTGACCGCTTTACGTTTTAAAAAGTGGTAGAAAACAACTATGACACATGGAAGGGAAGGGGTGGAGGAAAAGGAACGAAGGGGGAACCAAGTGGATCAATACCAAAAATCACACAACACAGTTTGAAGAAGGGGAATATTTATATGTTGCCTACGTGCACCCACACCCCATGATATCAGCATAAGTTGAGAATTTTGACAACTGAAACACTTCTTTGGACACTGCCTCACTCCCGCCTCTCCCTTCTCCTGTTTGGTTTACTAATATTGTATTCAATGTACTTTGGAATGGTTACTACGGAGTCGTGGTTACTTGCCGTAGGCAGGCAAGTAACATATGCCGTCAAGTTGGCGTGCGTGGGTGCGTGTGTGTGTGTGTGTGCAAGTGACGCCCTATAGCTTGTAAACAAGATATATCAAGATAGTAACATCTGCAGTTCTCACATTTGGCATGTGGCTTCCCCATAATTAGTAGAAAAAACATATTGATTTGTGTGGGGCTCAGAGGTCATTTGAGGTCAACAGAGGACAGTGTGAAAATCTCCAAAACTTTGTATCTCCAGAACCTCAACATTAAAAGAGCTCATATAAACATGGTATGATCGCCTTATGTAGTGTAATATTTTTAAACAATTTGGTGTAGGTCAGAGTTCATTCAAGGTCACCAGGGGTCAAAACTTGACAAGCTTGCTAACACGATATCTCCAGGTTGGAAACTGTATTGGCTCTCATACTTTGCATGTGGCTTACTTATACTAAGTACAAGAACTTTATCGTTTATGGTGGAGTTCAAAGGTCATTTGGGGTCATCAAAAGACACACTCTGTAAAGTCTTATAAATTCAAATCTTATAAATACGATATCCTAAGGTAGATACATAGATGAGACTGCTCTCAATCTGCAGTTGTAACTTCAGCCAGGGTTATATGCTTGCAAACTACTCTTGTGCTGCATATGTAATATGTATTTAAGGCAAGTATCCGCTACATATGTATTACATAATACATATGTATTATGTAATACATATGTATTATGTATTTAAGGCAAGTATCCGCTACATATGTATTTATGTAATACATATATATTATGTATTTAAGGCAAGTAATTGCTGGGAGGGGTTTCCCTCTGGTTTATCATTTGGGTAATTTTAACAATCAAAATGACGAGGCCATTAAATGTGATATTTAATTGTTTCTTCTATTGATTTAATGAACAGAAAGGATTTCGCATAACCACCTTGTACACTAAATAGCCCTAGAAGGGACAGAAATTACACTAGTCAGAGAAAAAGCTTTAAATAAAGTCCCTCCATGACCTCATTCTTCTTTAACAGAAACAAGATCCTAATTGGAAAAACACGAAACGGACACAATCAGATTCGAATCCTCACTTAAGCTAAAATGAGGGTCTGTTTTTCGTTTTATTTTTAAGTACTATCATGTTTTTATCTAATGGGCAATTAGTGGTTGCTATGAGCAACAATTTAATTCATCAACGTTCTAAGTTTATCGTTTAAGATGTATTTTAATCGGTCATTCAACTCGAGCCATTGGTCACAAGGGGATTATGTTTCGACTGATGGAGGCCTATGTACATGTTGGTGGTCGACATACGAATGTTCTGGTTCACCGTAAACAGCAGCGTATACCAGTAGAACACATTTAAGTAGCGTTATAATGTTCCTTTTAGACTAACTATGGATGGTGGCACAGGGCCAGGGTACTCACTTTTGTACCCCCCCCCCCCTTCCTATTCCGATTAATTTCTTCCCTTGATAATCCGGTTAACTCAGTACTTTTGATAAAATTGATACAGCGATAAATTCAAATATTAAAACAGCAATGAAATAGTCAGTATCAAACAAGAGACTCATAAAATGAAGGAATCCACTCTTAAACTAGACAGCAAAACTGCAGTGTGGTTTCGATGATGCTACATGAATAATCTTTTATGAATGTGACACACTAGGCTGTAGCGTAGCCATGATGAACAACATACTTCAAAGTAGTCCAGTAAAAAGCATTGAGATATGACAAACAATATTCACATTGGCAGCTGCTAACTGAGGTGGACCCTTTTCTTGTAGTCAGCATAACGATCGATCTCTACCAAAGACAACAGGCTTCTTCTCAGGCCTCAACAAATATATTTAAAAGTACTCGCTATTTGGGGACCGTGACTAAAAATATAATCGCGAAAATGCAAAATTCACTCGGCAGTATGATTGCTGTTCAAGTCTCCATAGTACAGACCTACAACATCAATACTTTCTGTGAACAAAGGTTAGACACTTAGGCAGATACATAGTGCTACGTTATTGCACATTGGAAAATAATGTTTCTGTGCAGTATGAAATTTAAACTTTTGCCACCAAAAGTAAGAGTTAACAAAGCAAAACATGTCGCAGAATCATAAATAAGCAGCTAGGCCTATTTTAATGTCTCAAACAATTAAATATAAAACATCTCCAAAATAACTACGAATATAGCTAAGCTTCTGTTACATTAGGGCTCGTCAATCACTAGGCATGTACTATACAGTAGTAGGTGTGCGCGAGTCCTAAGCCTATATACAGTACCTCACTGCTACTTTGAACCGCTATACTCAGTCCAATAGGGCGACTTCGTACATTTTTCCAATTATTTACCTTGTCTTTTAGCTGCAGATTGGTGCGCGAAAACTATTACTCCATTACACTGTCTAAATCAAAGCGTTCTTTTATGCAATGAAAATCTAAGGTTGAAAGAGCATCTATCTTCCACTTGCAACCGGTGTTAGGTGAAAATCTTTGCAAAACATTCTAGCAGCAATAACAGCAAACTTGTCTCAAAACTCCTTAAATTGTTGTATATTTTGCGAATTATGACTGCTGGCATGTAGGAAATGCCTTAAGATATAATTTAGGAGATGTTTGTCAACCTAAAAAGTGTATTGGAATTCTGACACTGACACTTATTGTTAGTAGTCTACTTGCACAGGGGTTGCCTGCGCATAACCAAGCCGTCGTGATATCGACGGTTAATATTTTTTTAATTGGTTAAATTAATATATGCACACAACATATTTATGAATGCCTTTACAACACATTACGTACTTCGTAAACTCAAAGCGTTTCCTCAAATAAATAGTTATTTTAGATTTTAGATTATGTTTTCCGCTGTATGTTTGTAAAACCCCCCTGAAGTTTGTGAACAATCTACGCAAATGAACAATTCGCATTGAGAGAGGTCATTGATAAAAATCTAACGTGGCGACAGTTAATTGTCTTAAACGGCACCTACCCATTTCCCCCAACGTAACTACATCCAAACCTGAAGATTTTATGTGTCACTGAATCTCGACAATTGCGAATTCGACGGAAAACTGCAACAACGGAAGCATATATATATAATACCGATGATTCAGTGATATTGTTCGTTCCAATAGCAACGCTGTATGTACAAAGAGTACATCTTTTTGCACACCATGTATGTAGCGAAGGTATATGCAGCGAAGCGACACACTGAAGCATTTGGACGTTTGTTCGTGAGTTGTTTTGATTCGATTCTACGGATGCCCATTCGCTAATTTCTAATTGCCAACATCCTCCTATTCTTATGGGGCGTAACGCACATGTTATCTAATAGGCTGGTCGGTAGATTATACAAAATGGTTTTCACAATTTGACCACTAGTGACCCAAATGACATTCGACCTCCACAAAAAACAATAGGCTTCTTGTACTTAACGTTTCACAACTACATACCCTGGTGACCCCAAATGACCTTTACGTGCCCAGAAAACAATAGGCTTCTTCTACTAAATTTGGTACTCCCTACACACCGAATATGAACTTGGTCCAAGCTCCCTTCTTGAGATATCGTGATTACAAGCAAGGCGTCACACCCACATACACACACACACACACCCACACACAAACTCATCCGCCTGCATGACTATAAAGGTACCGATTTCATCGAAACCAAAAATAAAAATGACTAAACAGTAATAAAAAACAACATGAAAAGAGCCCTATATAATACTCGAAGTCTTACATTAAGAAAAAAGTTGTGTTTTCAGAAATGATTTACAAACAGTTAATGATTGTGCTGTCCTAATGTCATTTGGAGGTCCATTCAAGAGATAAGGTGCAAAGTAAGGAAAAGATCGTACACCAAATATTGTCTGGACGAAGCTGCCAAACTCCCGCTGGACCTCCACAGGCTTTGGCTGTGTCTGATTTCTTCTGCATAGCAGTACTCGACATGGCTTCGAAAGCAGTACTTGATACAGTCCACATAAACACTGCATACTTGATGACTTGTTGGAAAGCAATATACTTGATATAGTACAGTTAACTCAACACTCTAGAGATTGTTTCGAAAACAATATTTTGTCTCCTTGACTCAAGCAACCGACACGAGATTCACTGATTATACTTCACTGTCAAAGTAACTCAAAATTCAGGCACCAATTCATACTTTTAACCCCATTACCCCTAGGAGTAATATATACCCCCCCCCCCCCCGCCATACCCCCCCCCCCCCCGCCATCCAATCTCCCGCTTCTGTGAATACGACTGAGCGTACTAAACTATATATACGAATATTTAGCCATGTTATGCGGATAGCAAAACATTGTCCAAGTTTTGCACTTTATAACTAATTATAAATTATACATCTTCCGTGTTTAACCACGGAATTCACATGCGCATGCGTGCAACGAACAATTGACATACCGTGATAAGTATACCGAAAGGAAGAAAATATTGTTCGTGTTTTTGTAATTCAATCTCCGTAATTTGAGACACTAATCCACAAATCAAGTATGGGAAAACTGTGGCATCTTTGAATTTGAAACTGTGAAAATAAAGAAGAATAAAATAAAAAAAATACTGCGTTACGTTAAGTAAACGAATTGGAGCGCGTTCATTGATTACCGCATGCATCACGACCAAAATATGCTCTTATCTCACGGGGCGTAAAAATCCTAAAAGCAATGGATGCAGCATTACCATATGTTATTCACGTATTAAACATCGACTTTTCTGTTGTTGAGAGTACATACAGATATTCACAGGGTGACTTTGACAGATACCCTACCCATCCTCTCCCCAACCCCTCCCCCACCATAGATATTCACCTTTCAATATATCAACGCTGTCAGCGTTATACGTTGTTATAGAGCATGGGTTTCCAATAGATAGCCCTTGTGAATTGTTTCAATCCGACCCTCATCAAAACGGCCCACAATGTTGCACTTGAATTTGGAACGCGGACCATTAAGGTTTTCGAGCAGGTTACTGGCCTACCTTGCACATTGTTCAATCTAGTGAGGTTTAGATTCTGTCCGCATCCCCTAGCCAATACTTTCTTCTGGCCCTCGTAAACTAACTTTATTTTCAAAGAAAATTACTATGACTTACTGTGAGAATATGCAACAAAAGTAAACTAGTGGCTCTGTAATTGTCAATAATTTCTGAAGTCATCATTACTGAATGAAGGAACACCAATATTATGATATATCATAGACGAAGATTTTCTTAGCGTCTAAAGAGGAATTGTCCTTCACTTGCATTTCAGTTCCCATAAGTGTAATCATCACTACTTTGATTTTATTTCTCTATATTCAACAGATAACGCCGTTTGTTGCAATTAATGGGAGTGATGAAGAGGACTCTATAACGAGTTTGGGGCTATACCCTGGTATCGAGGTCGAGATGAGTTTCTTTACGGATTCTGATGCTACAAATACCACGTCTGGTGAGTACTAAGATGTCGTGAAAGTATCTCAACCAATCAGAGACCTTCAGACAATTACGCTTTTCATTGTCGCAAAACAACGCACTTCAAGCAGCCTTTTGCGGTTTTCCAAACCTGCTAAGTATCGTAAGATCTGCAATAGATGGGAGGATGGATAGACAGATGGACAGACGGACAGACGGACAGTCGAAAGGACACAAAGACGGACATAAAAATCCATGTGTCCTCCTTAATGAACAGGAGTACATATGAAATGCAAAATAGAAATACTTTATAAGTTCTTGTCAACTTTGTACTCCATTTTTCCTTTCGTCCTTTGTTAAGGTTTTTTTTCTTGTATAGAAAGATGGGCAAATTTGGTGTCTTTACCCTTTATTTTTATTCATTTCTATTTGCATGTTTTGTCGGTCTGTTCAAAAGTACCGGTTTGTCTGTATGTCGATCTCTCCGTTACTCAAGACATGTAATTTTGATACCATTCTGTCTCACCATGCAGAGATACCTGTGTGTGGGGATCCATTCGATGAAGACACGACCATGAAACCGTCAAGTGCATTAGCAAATAACATTACCGTCGACAATACACCGACGACAGCACCAGCAACACAAAAGAAAACAACACAACTAACACCGAACGTTACCACGAACAACAAAAAAGAAACGACAAAAATGAGTTCCCGTCGTCCTGGGAAGACAAAAGAGACTCCAAAAACATTTGACCGGAAAGGAAAAGGCATAATCTCGGAAAAGGAGGACCCAGTAACACCAATAGGTATCTTGATAGTTGTCATGGCAACGCTAGTAGTTACCATTTTAGTTATAACCACGTTAGTGGTTGGTGTTCATTATATGCGAGGAATTGCTCCAGAGAGCCCATCCAAATTAGGAGGTACGATGAATGGATCGAAGAGGTCGAATGGAATACCAGTGGAGGAAACCGGAACACCATTGAAGGAACACGTATGACGTAACCCTCACACGACTACTATATTAGAGAGACTTCCGTGAAAGAGATCGGTAACTTTATACAGCCATTTGTTCACGTAGGGCCTATTTGAAATTACCGAGTGATGGCAAAGTCACATATGAAATGATTCAATTGCTGCCAAGGAAACTGTATGCTCTCTCTGACGTCATGGACTGCGCGCGTTGAAAAACGGTGCAATTTAGGCTGAGAGCAAGTGACATGCTGACCATGATATAAAGAGTTTGTCCGAACAAACATCTAAAAGATGTTTGGTCTTTTTGACTACGATGCCATTCAGGTTTACAATACTATTCTTTATGGAATTAAACTGGATAAAAAAAAGACGTCCTTTACATAT
>JAIPMN010007097.1:0-14124 GCA_020650975.1 Apostichopus californicus
CCGACAATAAATGTAGCAAGCAAGGGAGGTATCAGTACCTCCCATTCTTTTTCCGTAAACCCCTGATAAAGCTATCGCCTGTGACATTTTGCAAAGGTTTTCTAATTTATATATCTCCACTTGCTATGTTTTAAATACAAATGAAATTTCATTACAAATAGTGCTTTTTCAACTTGCCAAACATTTGCACACCATAGTTGTTTTAATAACATTGTTCAATTCAGTTACTTCTAGTACGTACAGTAGTATTTTGTGCTTGTGAGTGCTTGGTGAGAGTGGAAGGGGGGGGGGGGCACCCTGTGTCCACATAAAATGCCACAACAGAACACAGATTTTCCATGGATTCATTATTCCCGCCACAAATAGGAGTCTATACAACTATTAATAAGGTAATCACATGCAAGCAAAGTTGGGTTCAAGGGCTATATTTGTTTTACTGCATAGCCCCTCATTCATGTCATACTAAAGTTTGCCCTGCAGCCGGATAAAACTTTTTTTCTAAAAATTACCAGATCAGTTAAAGATGTGCACTGTACATATCTACTTACTGACAAAATTTCACCTTTGGTAGTGAACTCCTAAAAGGTGAGGTGGCTTTTTGAGGTACATGAGGATACTTTTCACCATTTTGAGGCTTATGACCTTGACATTGACCTTGAAATTCATCTGTCATACGTACTGATGACAAAGACAAGATGTCAATAAACATCAATGTAATAACCTTGCTGTTTAATCAGCTGGGTTTGTCTCTCTGTTCCAATCACAATACTAGAAGCAAACATTGTGGATGAGGTTATAGTCATGAACGACTGATCGTATGTACACCGTTGATCATGCAGATGACATTTATAAAAGCTGTGTCTATTTACAATACATACTGTACATAAAACAGTGCCAAGGGGGTCATCAAAATACAACATTGTGAGAAAAAAAACTGGGGCCAGATTCTGCAGCAGAATATTTCACAAAAAGATGGAAGGAATATGCATTTTCAGATTCACAACTGGTACCAAGAGCAGGTTACGGATTCATAAATTTATGCAACATCAATAATGCAAATTTTAGCCACTTGCACAAGTTTGTGCCGAAAAAAATAGAGTTTTCAACCAAATTTCAGAGGGTCATATATCTGGAAAGGACATGGAGGTGTGGAGCTAGTTATTTGTTCGCTATGGTAACAGTGCATTATTCTGATGGAGTTTCATCCAAAATCTGAGGGTTATCAAGATACCGCCCGGTTGACTGAGCATAAAATGAAAAAGGGCAAGCATAGCTATATTTACCATATTCCATTCTGGTCTAAAATTATCGGTACCGACATACTCCATGTAAGAGGCAAAGCCTTCATTTAACCAGAGATCATCCCACCATTTCATCGTCACAAGATTTCCAAACCACTGAAAAGTAAACAAAAAAGGAAAGAATAATTGGCATATTATATAGACACCTATTCCCACAATCAAATTATCAAACTCTTTTTCTGTACGAAAGACATTTAATAGAATTGAAAATGACTAAATTAGGAATAAACTGAGTGAAACTTAAGCCTGTCCAATACAAGGTGGAAGATTGTCCAAAGAAACGGAGCGTCAAATTACACCTTTATACTCAGTGACCAATAAGAGAAAACCCTGATATATGACCCCTAAAGGGCAAGCAAACAAACATATGGGGCTAAACACCAACATGTAACAACACAAGTGAAATATTACACAAACCTAAATATATAAAACTAGAAGCTGTGCCAGTATATGACAGTTAGACAACTCGTAGAACTTATTCTAAGCATCGTCAATCCATTTCACTGTCTGAATAGAGGATACAGGCTGAGAGAATACCTTTGCCTTCCCCCCCCCCCCACACCCCTCCTGCTTCCCCCTTCCACTTTGACAAGGAAAAATGAATCATTCACTAGAAAAAAAATACTCAAATTCAAAAACAATTTACAATTCATGTCAAGGTTGATCATTACAACATTTTTATACTTAATATAAACAGAAATGGAATATATCTACAGGTATGTATGACAAAGAAATATCCTGGTGAAGCAAACAACAAGAACAGATGTCCAGAAGAGCGGATTGCTGAGCACATTTAAATACTGCCATAGGAATAAATTGTTTAGTACTATAACTGACATTTTACAGTGCGTATTGTAAACGTAAACGTAGGGATTTCAAAGGGTATGTGGGGGGGGGGGGGGGGGGGAATGGTCGGAAGAAAGCTAATATTCACCGTCTACACAAAATGCCCCTATTTGTTTCAATTTCTAATTGTTTCATTTTCTACCTTGGTTTTAATTGAATATAAATCATACAACTTGTAACATCTTGAGTGATTTCAACTTGATAATATTTGACTTGTTGATACAAAATTAGTCTATATTGGACCTAGAAGTTTTCCTGTAAATTGACTGTACATTGCCATTTTACCTGATGTGCCAGTTCATGTGCAATCACCACCACAACATATTGTTGCCGATAGGCCCTTGTGACCCCTTCTTTGTAAAGGAGAGCAGATTCTCGATACAGGATTAGACCCCAATTTTCCATGGCTCCTGCTGCAAAGTTTGGTATAGCCACCATGTCTGTTGTAACAAAGAACCATAAACATATATCATTTGCTCATTTATCCCAAATGTTGGAGACATTAAATTATGAATTTGGAAGATTTGTCTGATGCAACAATCTGCAATAGAATGCACAACTCTTAGAACCAATACTGCAAGATTGACACACTGTTAGAGTAGCACACTGTAAGATTGACACACTGTATGAATGACGTGTACCAAGATTGACACACTGTTAGAGTAGCACAATGTAAGAGTGACACACTGTATGAATGACATACTGTAAGATTGACACAGTTAGAGTAGCACACTGTAAGAATGACACACTGTATGAATGACATACTGCAAGATTGACACACTGTTAGAGTAGCACAATGTAAGAGTGACACACTGTATGAATGACATACTGCAAGATTGACACAGTTAGAGTAGCGCACTGTAAGAATGACACACTGTATGAATGACATGTACCAAGATTGAAACACTGTTAGAGTAGCACACTGTAAGAATGACGTGTACCAAGATTGACACACTGTTAGAGTAGCACAATGTAAGAATGACGTGTACCAAGATTGACACACTGTTAGAGTAGCACAATGTAAGAGTGACACACTGTATGAATGACATGTACCAAGATTGAAACACTGTTAGAGTAGCACAATGTAAGAGTGACACACTGTATGAATGACATACTGCAAGATTGGCACACTGTTAGAGTAGCACACTGTAAGAATGACACACTGTATGAATGACATACTGCAAGATTGACACAGTTAGAGTAGCACACTGTAAGAATGACACACTGTATGAATGACATGTACCAAGATTGAAACACTGTTAGAGTAGCACAATGTAAGAGTGACACACTGTATGAATGACATACTGCAAGATTGACACACTGTTAGAGTAGCACAATGTAAGAGTGACACACTGTATGAATGACATGTATCAAGATTGAAACACTGTTAGAGTAGCACAATGTAAGAATGACACACTGTATGAATGACATACTGCAAGATTGACACACAGTATGAATGACACTAGCATACTGTACGATTGACACACTGTAAGTGCTCTTTTAGAATGACATGCTGCAAGATTGACACACTGTAAGAATAGCACAGTCTAAGAATGGCACACTGTAAGAATAGCACACTGTGAGAATGACATACTGCAAGTACTGTATGACAAACTTAATCCATAACATATTTGTGAGATGGCATACTGCAATTATTACATACTTAATTCATGGCATATTTGTGACAATGGCATAATGCAAGTATGACATGTACTTGATTCATGGCATATTTGTGAGAATGTCATACAGCAATTCTTACATACTTAATTCATGGCATATTTGTGAGAATAGCATACTGGGAGTATAACATACTTAATTCATGGCATATTTGTGAGAATGGCATACTGGGAGTATAACATACTTAATTCATATCATATTTGTGAGAATGGCATAGTGGGAATATGACATACTTAAGTCATGGCATATATTTGTAAGAATGGCATACTGTGAGGGGAGACACACTCTATAGGACACAAAAAGAAGAGCTCAATATAAGAATGACATGATACTGTTAGAAGAGCATATATTAGAATGCATTTTATGTAAGGAATCATATAAGAGTGGCAGTCTATTTAACAGCACTTACACTGTAGGAGTAGGACCAGTGGCGGAGCGTCCATATAGTCAGGGGGGGCGAATGCCCCCCCTGACGGACTCAAATGGACTGCTGGCGCCCTTTTCAGCTTTGTACCACTTTTACTTATTCGTGATTATTTACATTTTTATTGCGCTTTAATCTACCTATTGACATTTGTCACATTTTGTTGGCGATGACACTTATTTATTCTTCGTTTATCTGCAAATTAGCAAGGCCAGGAAAGGGTAATTTCCGGTGATCCAGGAAGTATCTTTATTCAAAAAAATTTCTGTACGCTCCGCGCCAACCTGCGGTGGCGCTCCGCTTAGATAGTGTCAAAAGCGCCCCTACAGACCATTCTCGCCCCCCTTGACCAATACCCCTAGCTCCGCCACTGAGTAGGACATCACAAAGAAATGGCATAATGTAAACAATGGCACGCTATAAGAATATGGTACACTGCAAGCATGAAAACACAGTGTACATGGCACAATAAAATATGAGGTCCATAAAAGTTCACCTTGTTTTGGAAGTGGATATGGTAATCGGAAGTAATTTTCATAAAAGGGAATGGTTTTGTTTGCAGCATCCAAGGCTAACTGCATTTGGTCTTCTTCTTCCTTCCTTGAGAATACAGACACCTGGATGAAGTATGAAAGAAATTATTTTTAAAAGCTGCATAAGAACTTGTTGGTCAAGTCATTTAAACATTATTCACAAGAGGTGGCAGAGGGATAATTGTACAAAACAGAGCATGGACCAGTTAGAGTAGAGATGCATAAGTTGTCAGAAGAGAGATAATTGGTGAGAGGTGTAGTAACATTCATTTGATTTCATTTATTTGTTTTTCCACACACAAAAAATTGGTGATTAACGTTTAGAACAATAGCCTCTTTTCCAAGAGTTTTGTCAACATTTGCCTATAATGCAATATCTTATCCACACACACACAGATACCAGCTTCACTGTGATTCCAGTGTGCAAGTTCCACTTTTTTGCTTAAATTTTGAGCATAGAAAGTATCATTCAAAAGTGCTAATTTATTTTACCTACATTTTATCTTCAAATTGAACTCACCTGTGTTCCATTCGAAGTGGTTGTTGTGATATTTGAGAACTCACAAATAACAAATGCCACCAGATAAGTACTCATGGCTAATGTGGTATCAAAACTTGTGAGCATGCGATTGTGACGTGCATCACCAAATGGTTCTGTTTTCCTCTTAGGGGTGTTGAATAGTACCACATTATTACTGGCATCATGAACGATCTTTAAAGAAAAGTTGGCTCTCAGTTGAGGCTCATCGAAGCATGGAAATGCCCGCCTAGCATCGATAGGCTCCATCTGGGTGCTACCGATTATTCTGTGAAAACAAATACAAGTGACAATACTATCATAGTGATGAATAGGGAAGTTCATGTGAGTATGCAAGTAGTTAGTTACCATGTGCCTAAACCATGGTTACTATTCAAATAATGAAAGTGTGGTGTCCCTAAGCAGCAGATTATTTACCTTTCCCTCACCCCTACCGTAAAGAAATGTTCTGTATTTAGTTACCATCTCTCGATAACGGAGCATCACGCTCCCAAGTACTAATTAATTCCTGGTTCCTTATATTTCATGTTTACCCTTTGACTGTACAACCAAAATTTCTTTCGAACACACCCACGCTTAAAAAGTTTCATTCCGCAAGTTTGGCACTGACAAAATTCCAATCACTTCGAAGGAAAATGAGAGGAAGGGAGGGAGCCCAAGTTGTATATATCCTCCTTCAGGCCAAAGATAAAACTCCACCTTGTTAGAAAGCCCACCAGAGTCATGAAGGCATTTCTCTTGCACATGTCATATGCAACCAAACTACTGTATCATGCCCCTGACATAAGTTAACAATGAAAGAGAAGTATAATTATTGAGGTCTTTACCACAGTTAATACATTTCATTTTACTCTCTTCAGAGTCCGTGCAACAGCTGTTTAACTTTTCTGCTAGTCGAGTTCCTGTATAATATCATGACAAGCTAGTTTTGAATTGCAATCCGCACCTGATATTTGTCCTGTACATTAAGTACAATATTTGCATACATTGAGCAAACAATCCCCGGTATGAAGACTTCACAATTGCCACTTAACTGTACATGATGACGACCTAGTGCAGCATATATATATCAATATGTAAATATATGCAACTGTGTGAATTTGCGTTTTGTTTGGTTATGGCAGAAAGACGATCAGAAAATATTCAAATGGCAATGTTCCTGAATCAGAAGCTTTGTAATAAGTATTAACTAATATTTATTCTGGAAAGTGCAATATCTTGTAGTTAACACTACCCACAACCCATGCTGCTTAAATAAAAATACCATTACTAATTACATAATTTAATGCTGCTACAACAGCTTACGCCTGGAATTTCATAATTTTCTAGTAGCCACTTGCGAAAGAAAAATGCAAGATTTAATGCTTATAACATCTGTTAGCTAACTTCAAGTTCTGGCAGGCAATTTCCAGTGTTACAACACACATTGGTTACTGTACAGGATTTTGAGGGCAGCCCATGCAATAGCAATATTTAGGTGGTCATGAATAGTATTAAAGGGCTTTATGTTCCGTACAGTAGGCCTAGCCTACCGAAGCTTTCACTGACAATTGTGAAGTGACTTACCATGTCTTTATGTTTTTAATGCCTACTGGCAGAAATATGCCGGTGTCTTTATATTTTCCTCGTTGCCAAAAACAGCAACATCCATTAGCATTTAGCCAGTAAATATATTTCAAATTTCAAGGCCTTGGCCATTGCATACTAAACATGAGTGTCCTCATCCATGGTGACATATGTAGCATAATACAGCACAACAAACAGGCATAGAAATCTGTACATGAGTTCACATTGATGCAATGTGTGTGTTTTGGACATGCTCAGTCCTTTTCTGGTACCCCTTACCCTGCTCAAACCGCTTAAAGAAAGATATTATAAACTACTGAGCTAAAGTCTGGAACAGCAAGCAATGACTATTTTTAGGGTTTATTGGTTGATATGTGTCATAGGTTTAACTATAAATGTTTTTTCTTACTGATCATTGCAACAGTGTTTTTTTTGTATATCATGCTATACAGTATCTCATCATGCCATAGCCCATTATATTACTGGGCAAAGTGGTTTCTTGTTAGGTTGATTTTGATCACTTGCCCAACTGATAACTGGATTAACTAGTCCATTTTCCTCTTTATTTCAAATAGTGAATTAATAGTCAAAACTATTTGAATATGCTTCAATAACACTATTAATACAGTTATGACAAGTATCCAGACCATCAAATGTTGAGAATGCAGTCAAATAATTACTCATTTATGACCATTCATTTGGCAGAAAAATCACAAATCTCTGTCATATTTTGATCAGTTATTAATCGCTATTTGGATAATATACTTTGAAGATTTTGTAAAGACTGCTTACCAGCAGTCAAGATAGTCACCTTAAACCTTTACTCTGTGTTCTCTCCTAAGTAACTCCTTAAATGTCATCATTATTGATCCCAAATTTGAATATGTTATATGGCAGGATTGAATAAAAATTTCATGGAATTTCCAGAATGCAATAACCCTGAATTTGTTTTGGATACTAAAGTGGGTTAACTCGCACTTGATTAAATTATCGTTGTAAATATATATTTTTTTTTTGCAGGGTAGCAGAGAAGAAGTTTGTTCAAAGTTTTGAGCATGTCTGACTATCCTTTGTTATTTGTGTTATAACCCTGGATCAACCACTTATGACCTTTAACGTATTTAAGTGTACACGTTTATCCAATCTTACTTAGTGACATTATCTTCCTTATACTTGCTGAAGTAGAATCCAGACAGAACCTCAGTGCGGTTGTAGGAGAACGATATGTTCAGCTGGTAGAAGCTTCCATCCTTTAGATTCTTACTCAGTCCAAAGTAAGCAGCACCTAAATGTTCACTCATGATAGGAGATTTGACCTCAACGTCTGATGGGGATACTACCTTAAAACTGGAGTCCATCACATTCAACTGGGTATGGTTTAGCATCATGTTTTTGGCATGTATGACTATGAAGTTTGGCGTTCCATTGACATGAATGATAATGCTGACATTGCCCCTTACAATCTCTTGGGTCAGATCTGGATCAAGAAATATGTCGTACTGCTGCGGCTTAATGCTAGTGGGTAGACGAATATCCTTCCATGGGAAGAAAGACTCAACAGCACTCTCCTTGGAATTCGATCCATGGGAAATGATTGCGACTAACAAAATCAGCAAAAATGCCAATACAATGATGAGCATGATGGAGAGCAAGCATTTTCTGGAATACTTCAGTCCCTCAGCACCCCTTCTGAAGCGGTTGTTGGAGGACAAGTCATCCATGCCGACCACTTCAACATTGTATTCCCTCCCGCCGTCCGTTGGTTGGGAAGAAAATTTAGCAGCATCTGATTGAGACCCTGCCGAATCCACACTGATGAGATCTTCCTCCAAGTTTCTATATGGCGCAGAAGACATTTTGACAGCTACAGTAGAAGAAACAAAATATACAGTGTAATTACTCAAGAGACATTTAAACATACTGTATTCTCGTCATCAGCTAATTTCAAGCGCTAGGCTCAGTTGCGCATTCAAAGTCTATATGGAAGGAATGCAGCTGTACAGCCACCCAACACCAGAAGAACACAGAATACAACCAATGACATGGTTAACACACTTTTAAATAAGAATACTTCCAGACTATTTCAAAACCAAAATATGTCCTACAGTTTACTATGAAGTTTACACATTAATGATGACCAAGGGTTGAAATAAGCGGGCGCCCAGGCACTATTTGCGCCCGCAAGCACTAAAATAGCGCCCCTGGACATGAAAATACAATACGCACGGGCGCTTCTTTGTCGGCAAATAAGCGCCCGCATACTCCTGTAAATATCAGCCTTATCATGCGCTGCACAGAAGCCTGAAACTACATTGCATGCTAGTGCTATATGGTCAATTCCGTGGTGACTTGCGTGACATTTTTACTAAAATTCCTCTCTATTTGATATCATTAAACAAATAAAGAAATTACCTGGGAGAAAAGCATTCATGTAGTCAGTGAAGGTACGCCTTAATGCTTACAACAGTAGAGAAAAAATATTTATACCTCAAGTATTGGGGGTGAAATTGGCGAAAAACTAAATGTGACTCGCGTGACAGTTACTATTAGCAAAAATCAGAATGCACACACAAATGTTCGATTTCTTATGTCTTATTAAAATGTTTCCAATAACTTTTTATAATCATACCGAAGTTGAAAAACACCTCTACCTCAATTGCTATGCAACTTTGAAAAAATGTTGTAACGCATGAAAATAACGATGAAGATGTATTGTGACTCGCGTGACAAGAAAACGTGACTCGCGTGACGAGTTCACTTTTCGGATAGTTCTAGACCAAATGCAGTAGTGAATCGAAGGTATAGACCTTGCATAGTGAAATATAACATTCATTGGTCTCGAAAGTGTCCAAAAGGTACTTCTCTTGGGAATGTCCAGATGATATTAATGTCCCCGAGTTACGCTCGTGACTGCAGACAGTAGGTAATATACTGTACGGGTAGTACAGTTGTTCAGGCAATATATCTTGTCAATTAATATTTATAACCAAATTTAGTCTGTTGAAGTCACTCATTTGAAAGTTATAGAAGAAACATCTATCAGAATGTGATTCAAATTACCATTTGTCATCATTGTCTCATTTTTCATATTAGAATAAATGAAAAGTGTAATATTTGAGAAGATACATTCGCTCATAGGATTTTGGGAATGATTGAGCAGTTAAAACCTTAAGGTTGTCAAGTCATAGCACATGGCATTGCCAGATACTAATATAGATTAAGTTTTTGTATATTACTAAAAAATCAATGACACGTGCTAACTTTCCAAATGTGGTGATAAAATAGGCATTATATTGCGAATAAATATTCATGAATTTAAATTCTGATATTTCAAATGAAATTATTATAATTAGTTTAATTATGTGTGCCCATATGATTCAAGTTGCCTAATTAAAGGGGAATGCATATGATATCTTTAATCAGTGATTTGTTCATCAAACTATAACATCCCTGTAATTTTCACACAGTAAATAGGTAGAAACACGTTGAATTGACGTGACTCGCGTGACATTCGTTAAGGGTGATTTTCTGCAAAATTTGAATATCTTCTGAAAAGGAAAATTCACTAATCCTTTTGGTATCTATGTGAAGACTTGATATTCATTATTTGGAGTAAAACTATTGAGCAGGCAAGGAGAAAAAAACAAAAACAGTAAATTTTGTGACTCGCTTGACAGTAAATGGAGGGTGTTTTCAATTCACCACTGTTGTCTAATGCCTTGATGTCGAAAAAAATTGAAGCTATTAAGTGAGAACTATGCTATAGCAAATATAATTAGTCCAACACACAGTAAATAGGTAGAAACACTATCTTGAATTGACGTGACTCACGTAACGTGACTCGCGTGACATTCGTAAAGGGTGATTTTCTGCAAAATTTGAATATCTTCTGAAAAGGAAAATTCAGTAATCCTTTTGGTATCTATGTGAAGACTTGATATTCATTATTTGGAGTAAAACTATTGTGCAGGCAAGGAGAAAAAAAACAAAAACAGTAAATTTTGTGACTCGCGTGACAGTAAATCGAGGGTGTTTTCAATTCACCACTGTTGTCTAATGCCTTGATGTTGAAAAAAAATTGAAGCTATTAAGTGAGCACTATGCTATAGCAAATATAATTAGTCGAAAAAACTGATGATATCTATGATTACTATGTACAAATCTGCACAAAATGAAATTTCACTGTATTTTTCATAATTAAGTTACTACGGGAACCATTTGTTATTACCGACCCCATAATCAAACAAATGATTTTTTGGGGTGAAAAACATATTTTTAGTAACTACAAGTATTCTATTTATTGGAAACTTATACAATTTTAATGTACAATGATTTTAAATTTTTTGATATGATGTTGACCTTATCATGGAATTGACTATATAGTAACTGCTAGCGATTTGATAAATCACTGATCGATCGAGTGCATGCACAATAGAACTGGTGCACATGGTTTATATATCGCACAACACCTGTACTGATACGTACGTACAAGCCGTACTTGAATTTTGTTTCTCCTTTTTAGCTCCTGGTAGTGAGAAAATAGCTCCTGGTCCTACTGAAATTGCCGCGAACCATGAGCCACTGTTTTAGAAAGTGGCTCCTGGTCCACAAATCCTTATTTCAACCCTTGATGATGACCTAATCTTACTTCTAGGCTATCTAACATAACATTTATAACATAACATTTTACAGGTTAAAGGGCCAAGAAGGGCACATGCCCAATGGAAAGCCTTACCGTAGATATCCCCAGCACAGAAATATTTACAAAAAATATATTTAATGTGTACTAAGTCTTAACAAAATTTTATAACTCTTGCAAAATGTTATGCTGAACCCTTTCCAATTATTTTTTGGTGATGGGGACATTAAAAAGAGCTCTGAACCCCAAACATGGTATGGGGTAGACATCTAGAGTAACTAGATTCACCTGATTGAGTTATGCTATTCACTTATAAATCTCACACTTCTTAAAAACCTTGCTCACATTCAGTATGGCATATCATATAATCATATAAGAAGAACTGAAGAAGCTTCAAATAAGGATTTTCTTCATTTTTCCAGACTGAACTTGAACATCTAACACTTTCAAGACACAGAAAAGAGGTTTTTCCTTTTCCCAACTTTTTCCAACTAATATTAGCACTATAGGCTAGGCCTAATAGTTACTATTAAGTAAGGTGAACTAGTGGTATATTAGTAGGCCTAACTTAGGTCAGTTATGCTACAGTCAGGGTACTACTACTCTAGACCAGATAGTGATCTACAAGAGGAAGTAAGAGCTACCAATTCTCTCATTTTTATGTAACCAACATGTTAGCTTAACCCTACAGTAACTATGCAGCATCAATGCTGAAGTAGGCAAAGCAACAACGAAATTGAAACACCCAAGTTCCAACAGACTACGTAGGCTACATATATATGCTAACCAAGCATGGCCTAACTTAGGCCAGGGACAACTATAGAATAACCGGCTGATTTGAAACCTCATTTCGCTTCCAGAGGTGAAGTCACAGTCATCAAATATTCTCTCACCACCTTGACTGAGACTGTGCCAACACAATACATTGGGATGGGGGCTCAGTGGACTTTCTTTTACACTTTTAGGTAATATTCTCCATGCATTATGAAGCAAATTTACAAGTTCGATCCTTCACTGCAATTACATCTGCACCTCAGAACAGAGGCTGGGTGGACGTTGTCATTTATATGAAAATTTCCATATAATCTTGTGTCTTTCTCAAAATGAAACTTTCACCCACCACTGCGACTGAGCCTCTACCCAGAACTTAGAAGGGAGGCCCAGAGGACTCTGTCACTTTTATGAAAACTTACACATGATACTGAAACTAGGCTAGTTGTGTTGTCCTCAAAATAAAACTGGCGCCCGCTTCAACTCCGCACCAAAAGGGAGGCAGCCTCTGTGGACTTCAACATTTTCATGAAGTATTTTCTGTTTATACAGGCTCTATTACCGTTGCAACTAGCCTACCTGTCCACTGCATAAAAGAGTCTCAGTGGTCATTTTAATGAAAAGTTCTGTGCATAACCTAGGCCCTATCTGATACCAAGTTAGCCTAGTCTCTTACTAATACTAGTCATACTCAATAGTAACCCGATTAGGCCTACTCTCACTCTCACTTCATTTTTTACACCCTAACTTAAGTTGCCTACTGTAGGCCTATAACGTTAAGCCGGTCTGGCCTTAGCATAAATAATGTCACATTTGCTTATAATATTAGCATTACATTAGGTTTCGAACTTAATTGAATACCTTAATTCTTGAGTAACCTAGCTAGCAGTCCTTTTAAGTAAAATTTGAGGAAGGTGTATAAATCATGGGCACGCCAAACCACGGTCACGGTTCACCGGGTACAATATTACAACTTGTTCAAGATCATGTAAATATGTAAATATTGTAATTGAAAGGGATATCTACCTTTGGCACTTGCCAGTCTTGTTTACGTACCCAATTAAGTGGGTGGTCTTACTAAATTGTTTCGAATATTCGGAAATAAGAAATATGGAACGCCGAAGGAACGGCAATGCGCATCACTTTTATCGACAGTTTTCAACGCATTATGAGACTAACAATGGATCTCTTGATTATTCAGTTGTTCATCCAGGGAGGCCTGAAACGTGAAATGGGCTGGGGGCGAAATATGTTTGGTGGGCACAATCTCGCGAAGCCCGTTCTGTGCAACCTTTGGCTACACCGTGCATATAGGCAGTGTGGGGTCCAGGTGCGAAGCCAGCGGCGTAACGCCTATGGGCTCGGACGGGGCAAACCCAGGGGCCCCCGACCAAAGGGGGCCCCCGCTGCACTGATGTACAGAACTTAGAAGAGGGGTACCCTTTTTTTTCTTTTTTTTTGAAACGGCACGTTTTCGTTGGAAAAGAAACTATAAACGAGACAATGGACATATTTTTCTGTGCGTGAATACGTTCGTCATAAATCATATGCCCCTGCAACTGCAAATCTCGTATCCTTCTTTCCGCACGACTGACTCAAGAGCATGACTTACACACTGGAACTTGATAGGCTACGCTGGTACATATTATAGCGAAATAGCGCCTCTAATTTCAATGAATTAGCTCTCGGTCAGGGTTGCCACATGACAGTGGCCGATAACTGGCCAAATGACACAAATTTGGCATATTTTGAACCCCTTTGGCTGATGCTTTCCTCAGCTATCGGCCAAATCGCCGATGCCTAAGATTTGTGTGTGGAGTTGTATGTTT
>JAIPMN010007099.1:0-21107 GCA_020650975.1 Apostichopus californicus
CTGTCATGTACTACACTATACTCATTGCACTATATACTGTAACCATGGTTTGCTGTCTTACCCAGTGCCGCTCCTTATTAAATCTGTGATGTACTACACTATACTCATTATACTATATACTGTAACCACGGTTTGCTGTCTTACCCAGTGCCACTCCTTATTAAATCTGTCATGTACTACACTATACTCATTGCACTATATACTGTAACCATGGTTTGCTGTCTTACCCAGTGCCGCTCCTTATTAAATCTGTGATGTACTACACTATACTCATTGCACTATATACTGTAACCACGGTTTGCTGTCTTACCCAGTGCCACTCCTTATTAAATCTGTGATGTACTACACTATACTCATTGCACTATATACTGTAACCACGGTTTGCTGTCTTACCCAGTGCCATTGTCCAGATGGAGGTGTGACAGTATCCTTTGATTCAGTAACTTTCCCTGAATCTGTCATCCAGAGTATATGCCTGATTGAGCCAAAACAAAATAAAATATATTCCTGATTATGTTGTAGGGGTGTATTCTGGTGCCTGCAGGGAGGACAGGAGCTCCTAAAAGGGGGGCCTTGTAAACAGCAAGAGGACTACAGCAAAATCTTACAAGTTTCATAAAGCGACATTTTGTGTTTCAAGTTTGCTGCAATCTAATGTTACCATAGATATTCATTTCAAAAAAAAATTGCAACACGGTTAAAACACAATTCCTTGAAAATTAAACTTCATGACTTTTCCCATGTTCAAAAGGTAAAAAATTCCATGATCTTTTTCATTTTGTTTTGGACATAACTTTTGGTACCACAGAGTCAGCAAGGAACAATTTAGAAAACCATTCCATTTTCCAAGACTCTTTCACGACTTTTGATATTTTTACTCCAGACTTTGTACCCCAACTTTTCTCAGGCCATGAATTTGACTTTTCTAGGGTTTCTTTGACTGAAGGAAACATGTTTGCGGGTGTCTGCGCACAGAATATGTTACTTAACTCCGCCAAAGAAACACCGGAAATTATGAAATTATAGTGAAATATATTATTACGTACCTGGTAAAAGTTATTAGTTTGTTTCAAAGAGATTTTACAAGGACCAATCGAGAGCCATAAGTAATGTTTCTCGCATGCGTAACTGATGCATAGTCTGTATGATTTTGGCATAGGTTAGGCCCAATTTATGTTGCATATATTGTTAGGAATGTCGGGATTTTAGATGAAAATAGTGCTGGGCGGGATTCACGATTTTTAAGACAGTGCTGGGCAGTAATTTTTAGTGCTGGGCGGGGCCGCCCAGTGCCGCCCAGCATGGGCACATCCCTGTCTCTGAGAATAATCCGAGGGAGGGAACAGAATTCGAGTTGGGAAGATCGATACATCTGAAATGTCAGATCAAACTTGGACTTGACAAGTATGAGCACCTAGATTTACAACAAAGGGAACAACCATATTCACCATCCTGTTAAATATTGGTACTGGTTTGACATTTATAACAGGGAGAAAGATTGAGGTAAAAAGCGACTCACTTTCTGCTAAATCCGTAGAGCGGACTCCACCTCTGATTCTCGAAGAGGTAAACTTTCTTCGTATCTGTTTGGTCATAGATCCCTGAGGTGCTGCTATTTACGCCTGTCGACAAAAATATTTAATTTTCAGCTTTGATATATTTACATTTTTGTATATATATTCTAAATTTTTACATGAAAATAAATGCAACATTGGAAAAATATACATACCTATTTTCAATAAATAATAATTATAATCATAAAATAGTACTTATATAGCGGGTTCATCAGCAACGCTGCTCGAAGCGCTTTACAGGAATTGAAACTATTAATTTACAGGAAACATTTAAAATACAGGAAACATTCAAAAGCAAATAGTACAAAAATATCGCCAAAAAGGTATATACCATAAAACTTATAACAGGATAGAAAAATACATCAAAGCCATGGTGATACAAAAATACTGTACAGCTTAAACATCAAAGGAAATTCTAAAATAATATGTATTCAGCCATGTTTTAAAACTGGCAATGTTTTTAAGCGATGTTTTTAAACATTGTTTTAGTCTAATCCACTTCCTAAATTTCCTTTTTAAGAAGTTCCGTAGTCAAAATCAATCTTCAACATTGTATCTTAATGACATTAGACACAACAGTTAGGTTTGAAATGTCATAGACTGATAACTAACACTGCTATCAGTGCAGGTTGCATTACCGTACCAATTTTAACTTTTTATAAAAATGACCAAATTTTAAACAGCTTAGCTGAGCTGGACTATATAGTCCAATACACAGACTATTAGGTCTGAGTTCCTCAGATACAACAAAAACTCAAACATTAGCATTTTTACAACCTCAAATAACAACTTTATCATGTATAAAAAAAAAAGTTCTCAAGGACAACTCCTGCTGAATGTCATCCATGTCTGTTCGATTGTTTATATAAAGTTACAAGAACATGTTTTGGTTAAGTTTATAGAATTTATAAAAAATCTGGATTTAGATGAATTTTATAAAAAGGTCTTCACTGAGGAACCGAAATCATCATCAATTTAAAATTAAAGAAGTGTTTTTCTTGGACTATGATTTACTATGAAAAAAAAAAATTCTGCCAAAAGTCATGGTTGGTGTAGGCTTCACTCTTATACACTCTTATTTGGGGGGGGGGGGGGTGGGGGGAAGGGTGCATCCTTAACTTCTCAAATGGATAAAAAGTGTAGGCCTTTCTTCTTACCCTTAAAAATTCCCCCTCCATAGCCTCCTGTATGAACCCAGACAGCATGGTCCATTCCAATACCCCACACCACCCCTGCTGGGCAGCTCTCAATGTGGTGCAGGTGACCGCCCATCTGCTGCCAGTACCTGTTGTGGAGGATGAGAAAGAAATAATACTTACACACAACCAAAGAAACAAGTTCCCGGATAATCTCCTTAAAGTGATCATCTCTAGATGGGCGGAAACTGCTTCCATGACTCGTCTACAAAATTACCGGAAATATTTTTTGGGCCAAGTTACCTTGTTTTGTATCAAATTTTGATAAATTTAAGACTCAATCTGATAACATCACGGTGTATTTATTCCAATATTTCTAGTTTCAAGAAATCGAATAATTATTTCCATCGCTTCTTATCTGACTGAGCAGACGAGAACGACACTGATTCGGTTTGATTTTCTCAATAGTATGGTTTTCAAACACTCGGTACTCGAGTAATGTCTGACATACCGTGGCTTTTCAACATACAGATAATAATAATAATAATAATATGTGCTATTTATAAAGCGCTTTCCAATAAAATCTCAAACCACTGTACAGAAATAAATAGCTAAAAGATATCAATACAAAAAATTGCACCAGGTAACTAAAAATAGCAAACAAAAGAATAAGTCAAAATTAATACATAAGAGCAAATATTTACATTACATTACAAGTATAAAGTGTTCATATTAAACATTTAAAAATATGTGTTTTCAAATCCCTTTTAAAATGATTAAGGTTAGTTAAAGAACGGATATTTCCTGGAAGACTGTTCCAAACCTTGGGGGCAGCTGCTGTGAAAGATCTCTCTCAGTAGAAGTTGGTCTTGGATTTAGAAGGATGGCAAAGAAAGAGTTGCGATGAGGAGCGTAAACTACGACTTGGTTCATATTTGGTGATGAGTTCCGAAATGTAGACAGGAGCCATATTTATAGATTTGAAAGTGAGCAGTGCTATCTTATAATTTATACGTTGTTGTATTGGTAGCCAATGCAGTACACGGAGGATGGGGGGGGTTATATGCTCATTCTTCTTGGAACGCGTTCCTAATCTGGCGGCAGAATTTTTTACTCACATCTGCTTAGCCGGGGAGAGTTCCGTGTCTGGCTTGGTCTGATGGTAGAAGACATCACCCCTGGAGGTGGTACACCATGCAGCGTAGGGGCTGGGTGTGGCAGCGACGTCCTGTATATCTGAGCATGCCAGACTTATTGCAACTATCTAAAAGAGAACAAAGAAACTAAACATATCATATCATGTCATGGCAATATTCATTTTTAGATAAAATCAAAATAGATTAAAAAAACACATCGTATTGGAAACCAATTCATAAAACAGGTTAAACAATAAAATCATTCTTTGATGGTCTATAAATTTCACCAATTGATACTTTGAGTATTACTAAAATCAGCTAAATTCAGCAGATGCCAAAGAGGTTTAATACTTGGAAACCATTTTTAGCAAAATAAAAGAAAACAAGAAGTAAGGTACATTTGTGATTCCCTGAGGGTAACGAGATACGACTTTTGAAAGACTGGAGAGAAAAACCTTTCTCATACAAATCAAAACACAAAGCGACTTAAATGTCGTACGTAAAGTTTGAAGACCCTTTCTTGCCGAGGAGACCCGATTTAAAACAACTCTTACCCAATCTCGGAGTTCTTCCTCGGTCCCCACTCTGAATCTGACCGGGTTTTTATCCAGAATACTCTTGGCAGTGAGGATGCTGAAGGTGGGCTTATCTCCAGTGCTGACTTCAAAGACGCAGGTGACCTCTGAGATTGGAATTTGTAATTTCTGCAGGAAGTGTAAAATAAACTTGAGATAGCACACACTGAGGAGATAATCGTAAAGGGTTCTGCTCTCTATCTTTCCATCATCACCAAGATTACAGCTTCCATTCTAATTTTATATTTCAAAGATTTATTAATTTCAGAGCTCAAACACCTACTCCAATATTGATTATGCACTACAATAATAGCAAATAACTTTCACCACAAAAACTGACCTTTCTTTTGAAAGTCTGTATTTTTCTTATTGTATCTTTTATTCACACAGACAATAGATTTGAAGAGTCTGCCGATTTTTATCTTTGTTTTTGATAAGCAATGGCATGCAGTGGGCAAATGTGAAGGAGGGATGGGGAGGGATTGGGAAAAGTCCCACCTTTCCATCCCCACTGTGAATTTATTCTTCTTCTGGTTCAACCACTCACCTTTTTTTTTACCGTACATGTCTCACACCACTGTAAACTTATTCTTCTTCTGGTTCAACTACTCACCTTTGTTTTACCGCACATGTCGCACACCACTGTGAATTTATGCTTCTACTGGTTCAACTACCCACCTTTGTTTTACCGCACATGTCGCATACCACTGTGAATTTATTCTTCTACTGGTTCAACTACTCACCTTTTTTTTACCGTACATGTTGCACACCACTGTAAATTTATTCTTCTTCTGGTTCAACTACTCACCTTTTTTTACCGTACATGTCGCACACCACTGTGAATTTATTCTTCTTCTGGTTCAACTACTAACCTTTTTTTTACCGTACATGTCGCACACCACTGTGAATTTATTCTTCTTCTGGTTCAACTACTCACCTTTGTTTTACCGCACATGTCGCACACCACTGTAAATTTATTCTTCTTCTGGTTCAACTACCCACCTTTGTTTTACCGCACATGTCGCACACCACTGTAAATTTATTCTTCTTCTGGTTCAACTACTCACCTTTGTTTTACTGCACATGTCGCACACCACTGTAAATTTATGCTTCTACTGGTTCAACTACCCACCTTTGTTTTACTGCACATGTCGCATACCACTGTGAATTTATTCTACTGGTTCAACTACTCACCTTTTTTTTACCGTACATGTCGCACACCACTGTAAATTATATTCTTCTTCTGGTTCAACTACTCACCTTTGTTATACCGTACATGTCGCACACCACTGTGAATTTTATTCTTCTTCTGATTCAACTACTCACCTTTGTTTTACCGTACATGTCGCACACCACTGTAAATTTATTCTTCGTCTGGTTCAACTACTCACCTTTTTTTTACCGTACATGTCGCACACCACTGTAAATTTATTCTTCGTCTGGTTCAACTACTCACCTTTTTTTTTACCGTACATGTCGCACACCACTGTAAATTTATTCTTCGTCTGGTTCAACTACTCACCTTTTTTTTACCGTACATGTCGCACACCACTGTGAATTTATTCTTCGTCTGGTCGTCTCCTTTCACGAGCTCCACGTCGCAATCCAGCCAGTGTCGTTTCCGATCTTCGGATTGCCACTGAATTTTACCTCTCTTGATCCAAGGTGTCTGTCAAATCGAGCACAAGTTTTATCAAAACATATATGCTACAAATGTGCACATCTTACTCACTATGACCTACAGTAGTTACAGTCTAGTGAATATACTTCAATAGGAAACACACTGGTGGCAGAACCTACTATTAACATGAAATTAACAGCGAAATGTAAAACAAAAGCTTCTGAGAGACTTAGATGAGAGGGTAATTCATGTCATTGTTAGATCTCCTTGAGAACAATGGCATTTGATAATTCATCTTTCCTAATTGGACAAACCTCATGTCGGTATATTACTTTTAACCATGATATCAAAATGGTAAAATGTTGCAACATAGCGACATTGTGAAGAGCAGCTACTGTACCTCACCTAAATGAGGTAAACTTAGAGGCAGCTGAAATTGACATATCAAAGTTCAAAAAATACTTTCCAAAAAGGACATTTGAGTAACTCAAATTTTGTTGGTAAAACTAAAAAAAAAATTCTTGTTAACTTTGATAAAAAATCTTGATTCGAGTGAAAAGTACTATAAAATATCAAACTCAGATTCGTGACGGGCTCGACTAAACCGAAAGAGTTGCATACTCTAAGCATCAGGTGTAGTTGGCAAGCAAATCTGACATGGTCAAATATTGATAAACGAAATTTGCCATAGTTTTTAAGAAAACCAAAGACAAAGGTATGATGTCATACGTGCACACCACACAGAAAATAATTTATTTTGCCTTTCTTTTCACTTTCATATTTGATCTTCGATTAGATAATGAGTCCAAATTTTTCCTACAGGGATGTGAAGTTAACAATATACCAATAACCCTTATTCAACTGCATACATACTCTGATGTAGAAATATTGGATGTAAATTTTGAAGAAGAAAAAAAAAGAGAGAAAAAAGAAAATATTGAGTTTGCTTCTATGAGATCATACTGTACCTATTTGCTTCAAGATCATGTGTGGGTATAAAATCTTTGTCAAATCTTGTGTTCTGATAACTAAAACAGCATATTATAGGGAACTGAATTAAAATTTCACCACCAGGATGCATAGAATATGTCCCTCTTTCCCTTTGATTTTTTCACAAACCCCTTAAAGGGTTTAAGACTCGCCCAAAAAGAAACGTCTAATGCCGGTAATCTGACCTAGTTTCGAATGAGGTGTAACAGAAGTGTTAGACACCACCATCGATCCCAGAAAATACACACACAGCTTGCTACCATCGGTAATTAGACACTAAAGTGTACAGCAATACCCACAGCACAGTGTATAGACAATACAGCGATGGACATCTCAGGTCCAGCTAAAGATAACAAGGTATCACGTTTCACTGTCTGCATACTGTCTGCATTTTGTAGCAACACGAACAAAACGTCACTTGCAAGCAACAGAAAGTTAACTTTTTCAGATGGCCGCCCGCGGTTTGGGGCAAGTCTTCAAAGCCTTTAATACTTTCACTGGGTTTTAAAGAAACAGAACGCTGTCAATTCTTTGCTACCCTGAAATACGAGTCATGAAAGTGATGGTGAAGTGCGTAGGGAGGGCAGCATACCGTGTCGACCGAGGAGAGGTAGTGACTAAAATCATCTGTTTCCAGACTTCGTCTTGCTTTCAGGGACTTTAAAAGTTGGCCCCTCCATGCACCTTCTTGCAGCTTATGCTTGAAACTAGCTTGACTTATAACACCTACAAGTGAAAACCAAACATTTTTTTTTTAATGGTTAAAAAGGAAATTGCTCAAAATCAAACAAAGCAATAAAGATTCAATATAAAACTAAAAAGGCAGGATATCATTACGAATGACTACAGATGACTACATGTGATGTGATGAATAATGTATGTCGAAAAGAGAACCATGGAGAATGATTACTGTTGATGACTACTGATGACTGTGGAAACATGATTATGTGTGTGACTACGAATGACTACAGAATGATTATGGAACATTATCTATGATAAGATAATTATCTACGTCGAAAGGAGAATCATGGAGAATGACTGTATATGACTATGGAATGAATGAAGATGATTATGGGTGTGACTACCAATGACTACAGATTAACTACAGATGACTACATATGTGATAAATATGTACGTCAAAAGGAGAATCATGGAGAATGATGACTGTAGATGACTACTGATGACTATGGAAAGATGATTATGGGTTTGACTACGAATGACTACAGAATGATTACAGAAGATTATCTATGATGATAAGATAACTAGATCTAAGTCGGAAGGAGAATCATGGAGAATGGTGACTGTAGATGACTACTGATGACTATGGAAAGATGATTGCAGGTGTGACTACGAATGACTACAGAATGATTACAGAAGATTATCTATGATGATAAGATAACTAGATCTAAGTCGGAAGGAGAATCATGGAGAATGATGACTGTAGATGACTACTGATGACTATGGAAAGATGATTATGGGTTTGACTACGAATGACTACAGAATGATTACAGAAGATTATCTATGATGATAAGATAACTAGATCTAAGTCGGAAGGAGAATCATGGAGAATGGTGACTGTAGATGACTACTGATGACAATGGAAAGATGATTGCAGGTGTGACTACGAATGACTACAGAATGATTACAGAAGATTATCTATGATGATAAGATAACTAGATCTAAGTTGGAAGGAGAATCATGGAGAATGGTGACTGTAGATGACTACTGATGACTATGGAAAGATGATTGCAGGTGTGACTACGAATGACTACAGAATGATTACAGAAGATTATCTATGATGATAAGATAACTAGATCTAAGTCGGAAGGAGAACCATGGAGAATGGTGACTGTAGATGACTACTGATGACTATGGAAAGATGATTGCAGGTGTGACTACGAATGACTACAGTCGGAAGGAGAACCATGGAGAATGGTGACTGTAGATGACTACTGATGACTATGGAAAGATGATTGCAGGTGTGACTACGAATGACTACAGAATGATTATGGAAGATTATCTATGATGATAAGATAACTAGATCTAAGTCGGAAGGAGAATCATGGAGAATGATTACTGTAGATGACTACTGATGACTATGGAAAGATGATTGCAGGTGTGACTACGAATGACTACAGAATGATTATGGAAGATTATCTATGATGATAAGATAACTAGATCTAAGTCGGAAGGAGAACCATGGAGAATGGTGACTGTAGATGACTACTGATGACTATGGAAAGATGATTATGGGTTTGACTACGAATGACTACAGAATGATTACAGAAGATTATCTATGATGATAAGATAACTAGATCTAAGTCGGAAGGAGAACCATGGAGAATGGTGACTGTAGATGACTACTGATGACTATGGAAAGATGATTGCAGGTGTGACTACGAATGACTACAGAATGATTATGAAAGATTATCTATGATGATAAGATAACTAGATCTAAGTCGGAAGGAGAACCATGGAGAATGGTGACTGTAGATGACTACTGATGACTATGGAATGAATGAATATGATTATGGATTTGACTAAGAATGACTACAGCATGATTTCAGATGACTACAGATTGACTACGAGATGACAATCTATGCTGAAGGATGACTGCACCATGACATGATAAATAAGGAAGATTAAGTTATATGCCAGTGGATGAGTACAATTGATGATGGAATGACTATTAATGGATAATTATGGATTTAGTTAAGAAATGAATAAGGATTGATGAAAGATGACTATCTATGATGACTATCTATTATAAAGGAAGACTACAGATGGTTAAGAATGACTACAGATGAGAATAGAAGACTATGGGATTGATGAAGGATGACCATCTTTATGAAGGAGGACTACAGATGGTTCTGGGTGACTACAGATGGTAATGGATGACTATGTGGTTGACAAAGGGATGGCTAATGTATGCTAACAGATAGCTTTGAGTAGTGAACTATGACTATAAAAGTGATTAGTTATAACTAATAGAAAACAAATGAGGTTGACTACAGAAGTTAAGATCACTAATGACGACTCATGCAACGATTAAATACGATATACCTAGCACATATTTATAACAAATCAGATGATTGCATTTGTTCTTTAGTTTTCTCTAACATAACTTAGTCCATTGTGTGCATCATAAAAAGAACCGACCTGCGTGATATTACTCACCCTGCTTGAACCACTTTGGCAGTGAAGTTGGCTTTACCCAGCAGCTCCCCCCACAGACCCAAACCCACAACATGTTAGCATCATCATCATCATCATCATCATCGTCGTCAAATGTTCCTCTTCTGTAGCTCATATCTCCCCAGTCCTTCTCCACTAAGACATAATGCTCACTTGCAAACGATACCATCGAAGTGTTTTTACTACCAGTGTTTATCGAGCCGATGGGGGACGCCAGCAAATCGGAAAAGCTCTTTGTGTCCCGTGGTGGCACGCAGAACGAACCGTTGTGCCGAGTTGCGCCCGAGAATGAGTTTGAGGGTTGCCTTTTCAACGTGTCCCTTTCAAAGTGATCAAAGATGGCATCATCCGGTAAATTTATGTCCGTCGACTCGGACGTATCCGAGGAGTGATCTTGCAGTTCGGAAGACTCGTCGACTTCGAAGCTCAAAGGCTTGTCGACTTCAAAGCTCCGGCACCGATCGATAGAATTTTCCCGGCTATAAAAGACGTTCGACTCGCTATCGCCACAAGTGTTCAGAAGATCAGTTTGTGTTTCTTTGCTTTGAAAAATAGCGCAACTGTGACCCTCTTCAGAGTCGAAATCGTCGCTCGAGTCAGTATCCGCAAAGTTAACGATCTCGTCACTGTAGTCAGACGTCCAGCTGACTTGCCTCTGCAATGTGGCGTATGATTTTATGTGCTGGTCTACCTGCCCGGCAGCTGCTGCTGCTACCTCTGTTGGAACCTCCTCCGTGCTCTCGCTGGATGAGGGGCTCGACTCTCCACACCGCTCCATCCGGGGAACATCGGCGAGAGAATGCCGCCTCCGACTCGCTCCGCCGGTATGATCCTCAGACAGTAAGATATCGCAGCTTTGAGAAACAGACCGATTCAACGACAAGGGGATGTTGGCAGGTTTCCTAGGCGGTAACGAATCGTTCTTGTCCACCTCGTCGAGGTCAAAAGTTGAGATACCTGTGTAGCTTCCGCACAGACGCCCCATGCTGAGAGCGTCGCCGCTACTGACGCTGTCCGAGGGATCCATGTCCTCCGTCTGGCAGGCGAGATGCCGAAACTGTCTGTCTCCCGAACTAAACGTGGACTCGGCGGAGATGTCCCGGTCTCCCGGCAATTTCACAGGACTCAGGAGCGACGGGTAGCTACTGGTCTGAGACAGGTTTCCGGGACTGAATTGGAAGTTTAGTGAATAGCTGCTCTGCGGGGAAAAGATGTCGCTGGACGATATGCTGTGGGTGTCCATGCAGTTGAGGGTGTCCTGGCTACCTGCCAATGTGCTTCGTTTCTCGGTCACGTTGATGAGTTTCCAGGAACGACCACTGAGCTCTTCGTACGTCACTGCGCCTCTCATGAGAAGTCTGTGGTCCTCAAAGCTGATCGCCCAGACCTGCAGAATGATGAATATATCAAGATGGGTTTATAGCAGGGTTGTCCAACCTTTTGCAGAGGAGGGCCACATGGAATGATTATGATGAAGGAGGGGGCCGCATGGACCCTACGCTCGATTTTTCGATTTTTTGCGCGAGGACCAAGGCAACAAAATGTGAGCACTGGGCGCGGAGCGCACTGATTTATTTTCCTTCCTGATAAAACAAATGAATAAAGTCCAGCCGCCCCCCCCCCACCCCCTCCGCTGAGAGAGTGTCACACAAACTGACCTGTATGCAGTTTTTTGGACCCAGAAGGTTCGAATGATTGATAATATAGCTTCAAATTGTTATCAATAAATCTGCCCAGTAAATTTCGCACCGTAGAGCATCTCTGGCGGGCCGGACGCAACCCTGCGGCGGGCCTGATTGTGGCCCGCGGGCCGTAGGTTGGACAACCCTGGTTTATAGGGTCTCAGCCCCCCCCCCCCCAAAAATATCCTTTAGTACCTCTTCCAGTGATTGACAAGTTCAGTTAAATCTACTGTGGCAATTTTTTTTTTTTTTTAAGTAGAATTTTCAATGTTGACACTTACAAAAAGTTAAGACTGCTTTCCATTTAAACATTAACAATTCTTATTCCAGTGATCAATGACATTTTAGCATGTCCAAGAATATTCATTTATAAAAAAAAGGCACCAAACAATTCCTTGAAACTTCCATGCGATGATCAAGAATAAAACACCAGCAGGGAATCAAGCCTTCTCCTTCTGATAAGTAATCAGTTGAATTATTTACAAAGCAGACAATGCGTACACCAATTCCTGACTTTGCTTCCCAAGATAAGAGACAACAGTTCCCCAGCACTTATCCCTCCCCGCCCCCCACCCCACCCCCTCAGCCCACAGATACCACTCTCAGACACTGAGGAAGGTGAAATCCACGCAGTAAAGTTGTGGTGGATTTAATTTGTCTTTTTTGAACCAGGGTAAGTGCCCTATTTTACCATCTCTCAAAAAGTAAACTTACCTGGTCATTAGGACCTATGGTAAGATGCGACATTCGCCCAGGCATCTGGATCCAATGAGAACCAGTGAGGGCGCTTCGATCCGTAATGGACAGCATTAAATCAAAGCCTTTTCTGATCCAGACCTGGGAATGATATATGCACAAGCAGCAGAAGTGGTCAACATTAAAAAAAATTGCAATAAACGAGAATATGGATAAATGTGCCAGAGAAATGTCCCAGGATCTCATATTTAGTATAGTAAATAAGCTATAGTAAATAAGCTATTCATGGATTTAAGTATAAAAACACTGAAATAATGGTATTAAGAAAGTGATTGTGAGAGTTATACATTCTTCCCTATGCATCCTACATAGGATGATATTCAGATGCATAAGAAGAATGTATTACTCTCACATATTGCTTGTTTGATTTTAGTTCCTTGACAGCAGCTTTCTGAATTGAAAATCTTCAAACCACATGTACACACTTATTCCATAAAGTATTGTTCATACAGCCCATCAGTTGAGACAGCCCGATAAGTTTACATTTTCTCAACAAGTTTACATTAATTTGAGAATTACAAATGATTCTACAAATATTGTAATCCAGACACTTTATTCAGCATATTCAACAATTAAAATCATAATTTAACTACCTCATTTATTATTACAAAAGTGATTGTCACGGATGGATTGTATCGCACAATATTGAAAAAAAAAAACATTCAAAGCTATTTTGAGTCATTTAATCATAAATTTTATTTAATAGGTACTGCGACGTTAAACTCACCGTGCCATCTTTAGTGCGTCCCCACACTGCATTCATACCCATGGACACTTGAGACAGTAATTGACGTTCAGGTGGGTCTACCACTTCCCAACCCAGACCTATGAATGGAAGAGGAAGAACATAGAGAAATTATGCCAAATGTAACAACCAACATGCAAATGAAGAAAATGATAAATAAATAAAAAAATATATATATATCAAAAAAAATAATACAAATGCAGATAAAAAATAATCATAAATAATAAATTTATAAACAAATAAATTTATAAATAAATAAATAATAATAATACAACATGTAAATAAAAAAAATAATAAAAAAACAGCACTAAACCTTCAGAGTATAAAGAAAGCCACGACAGGAATGTAATCAAGGGACTAATGATCTTAAATAACAACTGAATAAACAGAGTATTCTTACATTTAGCAAACGATATGAACCAGGAGGGTTACAATCTTTCGAAGGAAGAATGCAGAGCAGGGGCGGGATTTGAGTTGTGAAAGTGGGGGGGCAAACCTGCCAGCAAGACTATCTAAGCGGAGCGCCACCATCGGTTGGCGTAGCGTACAAGAAATTTTTTGGCTTTACAAACCCTCCAGATGGCCGGAAACGGCACTTCCCGAGTGCTCTAAGCTGCATGTACCCATCCTTGAAATATGGATCTCATGTCTGCAATTGTATCTAGATAGTTAATTATCGTTTAAAAATTTGAAGAGGATTGATAGTAGAACATACTGTATGGTCAGATGGTGATGTACAACTTTTGTTATACGTCACTATCTAAGCGGAGCGCCATCATCGGTTGGCAAGGAGCGTCAAAATTTTCGATGAAAGGTACCCTTAGATCGGTAAAATTAACACCCATATAGGCTTTAAATTGCATCTTAACAATTAATGAACGTGTGTAAATTTAGGGAGGATTGATAGATGAACTTATATGGTGATGTACAACTGAAGCTTATACGTCACTATTTAGGCGGTGCACCACCATCAGTTGGCGCGGCGCGTCAAAATTTAAGCAAAAAGGAAATCCTAGATCAACAAAAATGACACCTCTGGTAACAATCAATCACATCTAGACAGTTCTTTTCCCCTAAAATTTTTAGTATATTGTGCATTGGACTGATCAAGAATATGTTCAGCACCCACTTCGAAATTCTCCCCGCGGTCCCCACTTCTTGAAGCACTTGGCAAATATTGGGGGCTGAACATACCTCCCCCCACTTTTTTAATGGGGGATAAGCCCCTCAAGTCCACCGGTTCTGTCGCCACTGAAGTCGAGGCGGGGTGACTTTTAAGATTTTACAATGTGACTAGGTGCAACATGGAGCAATATTTACGGGTCATTTCATAGTACTGGCTGAGATTTTGAAAATGAAATTATTACCTGGCAGTACCAGCATTATGTTTGAACTATTGCCAGATTATCAGGGAGAGGGGGGGGGGGGGGGGGTGTCATGTGTCAGTGTATTGAATTTAATTATTGTTATACCCAATATGCAAATCTGGCTTTCGTAAATCGTTTCTCTGGATTTGTTGTGGGGAAATAATTTCGATTAGGGTTGTGCACATTTGTGAAAAAGTGAACTAAGGTCTGGGAAAAAGTGGGGGGGGCAAATGCCCCCTCTTGCCCCCCCGTAATCCCGCCCATGATGCAGAGGGTAAATACCCCTGACTATTGGCCTGACAATGTGTATGGGAAAGATCACTTCTTATTTGGCCTAGGCTTTCAGCTATTATGGGAACATACCAGTACTTACTGCGTAAAACATGTGACAAAAATTGAGCTATTTTCCAAACAATGTTAAGAGGGGCCTGATATAAAGAACAGACGTCATATCTAAAGAGTTTGAAGCCCCATGCACCCAAAGCTTGGATATCAAGATCTTTTCTATAACACTTTGCAAGACTTCACTCTTCAAGACTTCACGTAGGGGGTGTTAGCTCAGTGGTTAACGCCAGTGCCTTTCAATCATAAGGAAATTCGAGTCACTCCAAGATTAATGTATGTCGTCCAGTTACAGAGTTGTTGACAATTGACAACTCATAATCATGGACATTAAAATATGAAACTAAGAGACTGACTTCGGTCAGCTTGCGGCTTGATAAGCCAATGATGGGTTCTTCGCGAGTTCTTGCTTGCAGGAGGATCTAACATACATACATACTCAATAACGCTCCTTTCCGAGCTCAGATCACAAATTTTATTGCCACTATATATGCTGCTTTTATGGCATATTGCAAAATCCAATCCATTCCTTTAAAATATTGATTATTAAACAGTCTACACTTCAACTTTTAATTCCACGATTCCTAATACTTAATATCGAGAGAGAAAAAAAAACCAGTGACATAACACTTTATATTAAAAGTTTTTTTTTTCTGTTGCCTTTCCTTTTCTTCTTTTTGCACAAAACCAAAAAAAGGCTTACCTAAGGGATACTCCCTGGATACCTGTGTCCTGACTAGTCCTGTTCCTTCATGAGTGACTGCCCAGACGATACCCGTGGGACTTACAGACACCTGTAGGATAGCCACCTTAGGAGGTAGGGATACCTCCCTCCATCCCAACCCTTCGGGATGTTTGTGATTTATTCCTACCCGGCAAAAAATCTGAAAGAAAAAACAAGATTCAATTTTGATTCAAAAATGTAAGTTGAATGCATAAAGCCTGTCAGAGTGACTAAATAACTCTAAGATCAGAATGAAACAAACTTCCTTTGCTCAGCAAGGAACCAATGATGATGTCATCTCTTGCAAATATAATAATTAATAGTTGGATTCACATGTTAAGAAGTTCTGTGTTGAGGCAATCAGAAGTTAACTACCATGTCATTATAGAACCATCACTATTCCTGGGTGTAAATGTAAAAGACTTTAATATTAAAGTGTCCCTATATAATAATCAGATGACTACCACATACACAACGAAGTACAAGTTATGAAACTTCAGTTTCTAAATAATTCTTCCACCCCCCTCTCCCTCCCTCCACACTGTAACTTTTGACCTGCCCCTGGTTTGGGACAGACTTCTTTTATCTCCAGTGTTTACCTGTGTCAAGTTTACTGCTCCACCTCATTCCCCCCCCCCCCCTCAACTCCCCACTTCTAACTTTAAGCATTTCAATCTAGAGTAAAGACCTACCTTCCCATTTGAGGTGACCACCCACACGGACATGTAGCCGGCTGGCTGCGCCGGAAGAGCGTAACCCCCAGCAGCGACGTCTATCAGGGGTGGATCCAAGTGATTTGGGTACACCCCTGGCACCTGAGGAGAGGCATAGATAGAGGATGAAAACAGTTAATAGACGAAGCCCAAAGAGTGGTAGAGATAGACCAAGACATGTCAATGGATGAGGGCACACACGTTAAATGTGAGTTACAGTCGGTGCAACTCTGAAACCTGAGAAGCAGCACAGAAAATTAAAGACAATTAAAGACAATGAAAGGCCAATCAGGGAAGATATGTGGGAGGTACAAGTACTCTTGAGGCCAGACGCCTGTTGACAGATAGAGCTAAAGATATAAAAAGATGAATAAAAGAACTGATCAAAGAATTCTAATAAAGTATGAAGCCCTCCAATTGAGTCAATATGAAAGAAAAAAAAGTTCAACTAAGGGCTTAACGTGTAATTTACTTAAAACAAGAATTTGTTCAACAATTGGACTCAAGCTAACAAATGTATATCGACTCTTCCAAAACCTTCTTTGACTTGTGATTAGAGCGGTTTTCATGATCGGTTCTGACAATCATATTTCATAGTCCGATTCGCTGAATGAAGAAAACTGTAATTCATGATTCTCATTTTTGAGTTCTGAGATTTAGTTCAATCCATTGCCTAATGTAGACAATTTTCCTACATAGTATTAACCACATTGTGAAATGAAAAATAGGAAAGCTTGACCAATTCAGAACCATTTTGCTCCACTTTAACTAGGTATAAATTCAGAAAGGTCAATTAGAAGAAAACAAATTAGAACCAATGTTTCTGTATCTTTTTCTGTCTTATCAAAACAAAAGGAAATCTTTTATGAGCACCTGATTCTCGACTAATATTTTCATTAAGTTTACTCAGTTACATGGGTATGGTACAAATACTTTATTGCATTTTCCTCCCACACAATCGTGACCAGAACAACATGTTAGGCTGTTTCATGAAAAATATGAAAAGATGATTTTTTTTTTTATGTCTGTAAGTCTACAAGACAAAATTTCACCAATCACTATGAACATCACGTTGTTGTCTCATACCTTTGCCCAGACCTCTGTTGCTGTATACCTTCGGTATCTGATCCATTTCCTCCTTCTGATACAAGAGTTCCAGTGTTTCTCAGGATGATATCTGTCATGATGATTAAATTTTACTGCATACTGCCAACCCTGACGAAGAAGGAAATAAAATTACAACCTCTGTCGATTGTTCATTTGCAGAATTTAATATATATATGATGCCCATATGTTTAATATAAACCAAACCTACCAAGCAAAACAAGATTGTCATCAATTGATTCAACTATGTGCCACCTTTTAAGACATCTTACAAAATTGGTGTTTACTTAGGAAGTAATTAATGGCAGCATTTACTAATAAACCTTTGTCATCAAAAGAAGTCATCACACCAAAGCACACTAAAGATATATTTGACAAACTTTCAATACCAGATACCAAGACATGTTAATTCTTACCCCTCCAGCAGTTTCTCCTTTGAAGTTGGACTCAAACCTCCACTCACTCTCCCATTGCCAATGTTCATTGGGCAACTTGATCTCTCTGGGTCGAGGTAGTTTACGAGCTCCCTTTTCGTCACTGAAAGGGGGAGGATCTGTGAAGAAAAGTGCTTTCTCGGAAAATCCATGGATGGGTCTCCATCTCTGAAAGGAAAAGGGTAGTAAACAGTGCAATTTTAATACTTATCGATAGATAGTTTTTTTTATGCAAAACAGCTTAAAGGCATAAGAGCTGTCATATACTGAAATGTTAAACAGACTTTATAAGTACCTGTTGAGATGGTAACTCAGTAAAACTGTCTTTGAATTGTGTGTCCATATATTGCCAGAGGTCAGGGAAAGGGTGGAGGAGGGGGATGTGGGAAGGCAAAGGTGAAATATTGACAGACAACAAAGATTCATGTATATATATTTATATCATACCTGATTTTCATAGGTGAATTCCAGATATCTGATTGGCACATCAGAAGCGTACACGTAGACGTACAGGAACAAGTCGCTGCTCAAACCCCACGCAGAATGCTTCCCCGCTGTGATACGTTTGAACTCCAACGGACGTCTCTGGAAGTCATGGCTCCGTAACTGCCAGAACTGTTCACTGGTGGAGATGGTGTGTGCCTTTCCCAAGCAGTCGATGGCCCAAAGAAATCCTTCTTGCATCCTCGTCAACTTTTAATTTAACGGCATGCTTCTTTCGGTTCTTTAGTTTGTCCTCGCAGGGAAGCTGTAAGAGAGAATAGAATGAACATGCAGCACAGAGAGTATGATGGGAAACAAATGATCCAGATTATTGCACACTGTTTAATCTAAAAAAAAAATCTCTTGATCCACAGACTTATCGGGATGCATGGTTCAAATTATGGGAGTGAGGGGGGGAGGGGGGGGGGGGAAATCGGAAATTAGAATTTATTATTAGATAATATTATTTTTTATTAGATTATATAAGATAATATGAAGCTCCTGATCGAGTCAGGTGACAACACATAGAATACTTTATCCGGCAACACATCGCAAAATGCCATGCAGTATGGGAAATGGCTATTCAAATGCACAGATATAGCTTCTTTGTTTCTTTTTTTTTACACAGGAAACGGTACTTTTAAGAGACAAAAAAGTCCTTCAAAACTACTACAGTACATAAAATTTCAACACTAAATTGTTCCCTTCAAAATAGGTTTGCATTCAGCGTATACAACGTAAAGTACTGTAAACAATGAAAGATAAACTGATCCCTTCATCACTCTGAGAATTAATCTATTAATCACCCATTATCAAGTTTCCAAGACCTACGGTACTTCAATGAGATACTGACATATTACAGAAAACAACTCGTAGAGTTCTACAATATTCCGTTCTTTCGTAACTGGATCATTGTACACATTCAGACACATAAGATGCATTACATGTAATGATTGAATAACTGCAGTCTGTTTAATTACTGTACAATGCAAAATCCATAATTCAGTGTATATTTATCTCTTTCTCTACAGTGTTGGCAAACAGTATCCAAGCAAACAAAAAATCAATACAGCAACATTTACAAAAAGCCTTCCAAGTATTTGATAATCTGATTTGAAGTATATAAAGTTAATGTATCAACACATCGTAAAGTTACCTCGTATTTCACAGAGACTTGCTAGATGTAACCATTGAATTTTAAAAAATGTTTCTGTGGGCAAATATCATCAGGAAGTTTATTAGTTAATTTACAAAATAAGCATCACCACATTCTGCTCTGTTTTGTGTGTCGCCCTGTTTTTCTTTCTTGCCTCAATTGTTTTCTTTGATCGAGATGAAAATGGGTCTGAAATCATCAAGTTTTAAATACTCTTTCCTGATGTATAATATGCTGTACATACGTTTATTCTCAATGATGCAGCTACACTGATTGGCAGCAATTGGTCTCAACCAATACTCCCTCTCATAGGTCAGCAGTTTTCAGCACCAATCAGAAATTTCAAATTTGACAAGTTTTCAAAACAGTCCTGGTGTAGTAGTACTACATAAAGTTCTCTAACTTACACTTGCTATAGACATATACCCATAAACAATTTAGTTCTGGTATTGGATTCATGTGACCTTTCATTTTATTGTTGAGGCACATGTTGTAGCACCTTGTAACTTGAAGGTAGGCTGCATTTTCAGTTTTGCACAATGGCATTGCACAATGCTTCTTTCGTAGGGTTGTAATTTCCTGACTGATTAGATTATAAATGCAGCTAAGATTTGCAATGAGTTTTGCTTGTGTAATAAGTTCAGGAAAATCTGGTGTAAGTTTTAACAAACTCTGAGATGGGTAGCTACATGGGCATCAGATGAAAATGTAAATGTGAATTTAAACTGTCAATGATTCAATGGTGGATTACCAAAAGATCTAAATTGTAACTAAGCTATTTGACAATGACAGGTTGAACAAGTTCACCATAAATACACATAATCTACAGTATGAGCTTAAAGACTCGCGCAAAAAGAAACGTCTAATGCTGGTAATTTGACTTAGTTTCGAATGAGGTGTAACAGAAGTGTTAAACACCACCATCGATCCCAGAAAAAAAACCACACAGCTTGCTACTGTCGGTAATTAGACACTAGTCTACAGTCAGTACATACAGCTGCGGTCAATAACCACAGCACAGTACACAAACGATACAGCGATGGACATCTCAGGTCCAGCTAAAGATAACAATTAAAGTATCACGTTTCATTACTGTCTGCCTTTTGTAGCGACACGAACAAAACGTCACTTGCAAGCAACAGAAAGTTAACTTTTTCAGATGGCCGCATGCGGTTTGGGGCGAGTCTACAATGCCTTTAATGATATAGCCACAAATACCATGGACATAATAAACCTTAGCAGATCTACATCTGACTAAATAAAAACAGTATGGGAAATGGCTATTCAAATGCACAGATATAGCTTCTTTGTTTCTTTTTTTTTACACAGGAAACGGTACTTTTAAGAGACAAAAAAGTCCTTCAAAACTACTAC
>JAIPMN010007100.1:0-12852 GCA_020650975.1 Apostichopus californicus
AGGAGAAGTTAATTGGCTACAGGACAAGTTCTTTGTAGAACAGAATTTGAAAATGAGAAAACTATGTCACATGAACACATGAAACTACATCCTTATACAGATAATCAAATGTACTGTATGGTTGTGGTATATATAATTTACTCGATCAATCAAGGGGTAAATTTAGGCATGGCACTCTTGTTTATTGACATGATCACAGTCCGCAAGCTGAGAGCTTTGAGGAACTACTGTCTTGCATCAAAAATCATCTGAGGAGAGTTTCTCTGTATATTGTACTGTATTGATTGCTAAACCTTCCAAAATGCATATATATACATGAAGGTGGCTTCTGGTCAAAGCCATACCCAGACACATTTCTCTCAATAAATGGCTACTGGCCTGCTGGGGTCTGCCCGATATTCATAAGGTCCGCTATTCATAAGGGTCATTGTTCATAAGGTTCGATATTAATAACGTGCATTTTTCGATAAAAAGGTTAGCTATTCATAATGGAAATAAAGGTTTGTTATTCATAATAGAAAGGGATCATAATTCATAGGAACCTTTTTGTCTATTTTGGATAACGAACCCTTTGCTCTATTATGAATATCGAACCCTTCGTCCTATTATGAATAACGAACCTTATGAACAATGAACCTTTTTGCTCATTATGAATAGCGAACAGGTCTTAAGAACAATGAACCTTATGGATAAGGATCCTTATGAACAATGAACCTTATGAATATGAACCTTATGAATATCGGGCTGTCACCGGCCTGCTTACCTGAATGTTTTTTGTACTGGAGATACATGGTCCATCTATGTAGCTCTAATCTTGAAACTTTAACCATGAATTTCATTTGTTTTAGCACATGGTTAATTCCATACTATTCAGATATCTTTGACAGTCTGCTAAATAAGTGTTACACAAGGCATATATTTAACCAAACAATCAGGTAAAAAAACAAAGCTTATGGAATAGATGATCAGGTTCATCAAAAAGCACATAATTCTGAAGATCGGAATAATAAGTACCAGTACAACGGTATTTGAACAAAAGGATTGGGTAAATATAGCACCAGTACAACATTTATTAACCATCGATCCGGAAAGCAAGAGTGTCATCCTAACTGAAGTGATGATTGGACGAATAGCAACCACGTTAAAATATAATTACATAAGGCTCATCCAATACTATGGCCATTAACCAATACTATGGCCATTAACTGTTGACCTAGGCTGCTATTACTAATACTGCTTGCTCTAAACATACCAAATTACATCTACATTTTGTGATATCTTTACTGCTCTAGAACTTAGAAGAAGAAGCATTCAACATGAATTCAAAGAAATGACCAATTGAATGACCATTAAATAATCGGCACATGCTAGACCTAGGCCTGCATCAAACCCCAACGACTAATCAGCTAGGCTATCTGTAAACTTCAACTTCATCAGGCACAAACTCACCAATAAATAGATGCAAGGCTAGTATTTGTAAAACGACTTAATTTTCAGCAATGTAGATGAAAATAGTTCAATAGCTTACATATCTTTTTTCTGACTTGAAAGAGTGAGCAAGAACCAAATCTAGTTGCCTAGCTATTAGTAGCCTTAAAGGGTGTGAAGACTCGCACAAAAAGAAACGTCTGATGCCGGTAATCTGACCTAGTTTCTAATGAGGTGTAACAGAAGTGTTACTGTTAGACACCACCAGCTTGCTACCGTCGGTAATTAGACACTAGTGTACAGTCAGTACATACAGCTGGGGTCAATACCCACAGCACAGTGTATAAACGATACAGCAATGGACATCCCAGGTCCAGCTAAAGATAACAAGGTATCACGTTTCATTACTGTCTGCATTTTGTAGCGACACAAACAAAACGTCACTTGCAAAAGTTAACTTTGTCAGATGGCCGCACACGATTTGGGGCGAGTCTTCAATGCCTTTAAGTCGTAAATTATATTTAAGGCTAACTTAGTAAAAATTCCATCAAGTTATTGTTACTGTACTTGGTCTAAGCCATACGTATTGTACTGATACTGATAGGAGTTTACGACCTAGCCTAGGCCTACCTAGTATTGCGTAGAAGTCGCTGTTTCCTGCATCAAGTTTGGTCTGCAGTGAAGGTCTGTTGATATTAAGTTGTAATGTGTATTTCAGTCCGGGAAAAGGATGAATCTTTTCGCTTTATTTATTGTTATCGTATAGTTTCACTGCTCAGTGGTTGATGAAAGTAAGAGCTAAGTGCATGGAAATAAAGTATTCAATCGGCAAAAGTAAGTTATAATAGACTACCTGTGATACGTACATTTTACATGGTAGATTAGTCTACGCATAGCAGAACCGCTAATCGTTATTTCGATGGCCTTGATGCATGAAGAGATTTAACCATGAAGGGTCATGTGACGTGCTCCCAGGTGCAATTAATATGTTATTTATCCCTTTGCCAGTTCAACACGTTCCGTTGACAACATAACTCCACTGTAACGGGCATTTTGACTCACTACATACAGTTCTAGTTACAATTACCGCTTGTATACTCCTGAGTTTGGGTCGTGGTCGCGATTTGAAGGACTGCTGCTTTTACTCCAGTTAGAATTATCACTCTTGAGACCATATCTTATTCATCGAATGCAGCCCGAACGTTCGACTTACTAGATGTTGCAAGTTTCTGCAAAGAACGGACACGGACTGCAGTCACTTTAATTCTAAGTGAACGTTAGTATTAGCCTAAGTTAGTATAGTAAAGGAACTCATAATTGCAGTATGGGCTATAGCGCTAACTAGTTTATTAAACAGAGGCTAAATCTCAAGCTGTAGTACACAAATCTGGACTCAAGTCCAAAATCTCTCATTGACTCTGCACTTATAACTAATCTAAAAAAAAAAGGCCGTGGCTATTCTTACGACTAGACGTAACACTATTCTTACGACGTGTGTGTGGTGAGATATTGTCCCTTTTTGCGGATGTGTCACCATAACGAAGACGAAGACGAAGAGACGACATCGGCGAATTCATGCACAGTAAAGTAAATAAAGCAACTGTGCATGTAGTAGGGGTAACCCTAAACACTAACCCTAACCGGAAATTATTGTTACTCCTGGTCGTAAAAATAGTACTCTTGTTTGTAAAATTGCAACTGCGCATGCGTAATCGAAAATTATTCTTACGACTAGTCGTAAGAATAGCCACATTGACTAAAACCCATATTGACGCACCTTCGTAATTGACACACCAATACATTTTACTAGCAACGTTACGGCAGGCAACCTAAACTTTTTGCAGCGATGCCGAGTTACATCTTTCATGAGTTTGAATCCATTCAGGTATATGCTGATCAAATTGTGGAATTTTTTAAGCTTTCAACACCCTCTCCTAAGTTTTGCACATATTATTGGCATTTAGAAATCTAACTCCCTAAAAATTACCTCAACATGATAGTTGCTAGTACTAATACAGTACTGTAGCATGGTAGGCTCTGAATTGATGCACTTAAGGATTTGATTAATGTCTATCAACGAACAATCAAAATCACTCAAACTGTATTCGTTTTATATGTGTAGTTCCTCAGAAATGTAATAACACATTCGTCGATATAAGCTAACTGTAGTGTTGGCATAAGTATACATCCATTTACTTTGGATGCTGTTTGCTATGCAGTCTAAGCTCCACCAGGTCAGGTCCTGAGAGTAGTGTTATCATAGTGAGGTAATTTTGGTTATTTTTAAGGAGTAAGATTTCCAAATGCCCAAAAAATGGGGTGAGGGTGTTAAAAGCTTAAAAAAACCACAATTTGATCAGCATATACCTGAAATGGATTAAAACTCATCAAATATGTAACTCTGCTTGGCTGCAAGAAGGTAAGGTTTAGTGTTTGCACCAGGTATCCGTGTACCCACCCAACGCGATACTACCCAGTTCCTAATTTATTACCCGAATCCTACGCATAGTGCGATATTTTTTATTTTTGTAAACCGATGGTTAGGCAAGATTTTCCCATTGACTTAGTGTGGTGTTAGGCTACCATGTGGTCTCATATTTTGTTTTTTGCAAACCGATGGTTAGGCAAGATTTTCCCATTGACTTAGTGTGGTGTTAGGCTAACATGTGGAAGAAATTGAAAGAATTCTCACAATTATTATTTATTCATTCGTTTATTTCATAGAAGGAAAGATTGACAAGGAATTTTACGCGATGTCACTAATGGATTATAGACGGGATAACTAAAAAATAATAACCGCAAGTGGCTTTTAACTAAACGTTTATTCCAATCTCGGGGCTAATGCGAACCCTGGGCCTGCATAATAGATAGTAGTAGTAAAAACTGTTTAAGAGCTAAATTGGATATTTATATGGTCTGATCCAATAGAGTTGGAGAGCAAACATAAGCAGCAGTGGCAGTGCAATGTTAGTAGTGATGTTAATGAAGTTATTAACAAGTTAATGAAAGAAACAAAAGCAAATAGAAATTATTGAGGAAGGTTTTATACCTTATCTTACACCTACGTATTTGAACATGAAAAAATTGTCAGTGGATAATATAATTAATTTATTATAGCATCCAATATGTAATTTTTTGAAAATCGCGATACACGAGGGTAAACAATTTTTTTCCGGGTACCCGGATACCTGACGGGAAACGGCTCTTGGGTACCCGGTTCCCGATTGTTAGACCTGTGTAAACACTAGTAAGGTTGCCTGCTGTATCGTTGCTAGTAATAATTGTGCGTCAATTATGAAGCCTTACGATACTACTAATAGTAGTAGTACTATAGCAGCAGAGCTGATCAGTGTTTTAACTAGTATTAGTTATAAGCTTAATTTTGGTTGCTTTGGTACTATCATGAATTTAGACATTACATCCAAATTGATACACTGTCATAGTCTCCTGTCTAAACTGTACAACATAAGCCCAAGTGAGTGATCACAATTTCATTCAGATCCCAATTTCATTGCACATTACATATGATAAGGGAGCTGCTGGAAAATCCTTGCATGACACCTATGACAGCACCTTGCATGGGAAGGAGGGGAAATTGTTTTGTTGAATCAGGTAGAAGATACCATGGTGTAGGATGCCACAGTTTAAGATAAATAAGTTAACAGCAGCCCTGAAGCAGTGTGCTGGTACCGGAATGCTTTAAACTTCATGCCTGAAGGTATCAGGGTCTCTGTCATCCCAATCCACTCCTCTATAAGGTAGAGTGATGTTTCCTTTCTAATTATTTCTTTCTTATTATTCATTAGAAATATAATTCTGGGACCAAGTTAGATTGATTGCCATGGTTTGCTTATACTTAGCCTTGCAGGTGTATATTTGACTTTTTCTATGTTTAATTTTGACATTTCCCATTGTTGTTGTCTATGATCAGAGAACCAACTTTCTGACGGTCATTTGAGTTATGGTGAAACCAAGCTTCCATGCTGTCGAGAAAACCAACATAGAAACTCAAGCAGAGGATCTGGTTCCTCTCATTGAAGAGGACACACCTTCAAGTAACAAAGGGTCAGAGATGAGGGGATGTCGCACCATCTTGAAAGACGTCCTCAGAGCTCTGATCCATACTATATGGGGCTGGAGTGGGCCTGGGATGCTCATTGCTGTTCTCTGTTATTATCACCTTGGAGGTGGTGTCTTACTCTTCTTGATTGTGTTCATAACATGTCTTGGTATGTTTTAAAAAGTTATTATTAAAAAATAAGGAGTTTTGTCGATCGAACTTATTAGTAATTAGTTTATTATTTATATGACCATACAAAAATGTCCCAGAAAGTATACAAACTAAAAAATGTATTACAGAAACTGTTCAGGGCATTTGATCATCATCCTTAAAACATAGCACCACCAAGTGCTGGGATACCCTCACTATTCTGTCTTCCCGTGAAATGTGGAGTGCATAATTTCCTTTTTGTACAGTATAAGTATATTTATAATATCATAGTATATATACTTACAGTATAGTTAGTGGCCCCTATGTCTCATGCGCAAGGTTATACCCACTATGAAGAACTAAGGTTTGCATAGCAAAGTAAACCAGAACCTCAATAAATGTCTTCTTGATTTCTTGCAGAAAGCAAAAGAAATATATATGGTGGTGATTTCATGTGTGTGTGTATGGCTTGTACTGTAGCAAGGGTACTCACCTTGCAAATAGCTTGGATAAACTTGAAACTTTGTTTGTAGATTCCTGTTAGTAAAGTTTTGGCTGTTTTCATTATTGGGGGGGGGGGGGTTCGAATATCATTTGAGGTCACAAGTAGCCAAAATATGAAAACCATGTAAATGTAACACTTATAGCATTTCACCTGGTCCTTATCAGCTGTCACACTTGGTTTGAGCATCAAGGGATCAATGTTGTCTGTTATCTCGAAGGATCAAAGATATCACCTAAATCTCTGTGATATACTAAATGATTATACTTAGATATGATATACTTAAGATTTTACTGAAGATACCAAAAAAAGGTTCCATTGGTACATTAGTTTCCACCATAGAGAAAAAATTGTAGTGATTTTGTGATAAATAACATTATAATGCATATTATGTTAATGTTATTTTCTGTTGCTAGGTTTGCTGTACAATGGCCAGGATTTGTTACTCTTCTACCCAGATCAACCAGATTCTTCAAGGGTGTTCGTACCGTCTCCTTCAGTTGTCGGTATACACTCATCTCAGTATGAAAATATTTTCATACAAACAGCAGACAATGTTAAAATTAATGCTTTACTTATGAAGCAAGCACCATCAGTGATTGCATTGGTGCCCACCATCTTGTTCTTTCATGGAAATGCAGGGAATATCGGTCATAGGTAAGTTTGTCAAATGGAGAGTGATCAACTAATTCAGATCAATTATCTTCAATGTTACATAAAATGTCATCCGAGGGAAGGAATCATAAAACCAGGTATTCCAGTTACTGCTGTCCATAAAGGATGCATCTCAACAATTAGTATTGGATTGGTATGTAGATCCTCCTGGCAGTACACAAACTGTATCAATATTAGTTGGGGTGGAAGGTCATTGGGTACTGTTATTCTCTGCACACAGTACAGTACTTTCCGCTGACAAAAAAACGGTTCTGTCCGCACACCAAATTTGTCAGTGGAAAACAACATGTTTTTAAGTGGAAAATACCATCTTTTTTTATGGAGGAGCACAATGGCTTACCGAAGTGATTCGGCACATTGAAATGATTGCGGAGAATGGAGAAGGATGGAATTTGGCTGGAGCAGGATAGAGTTTGGCTCCAAGACTAAGATGGATTAGGCTCCGGAAGAGGAATAGCGATTGAGTACAAATGGCGGGAATAATTATTTTTACTTAATCAGCATCACCTTATTTGGCTGTAGTTATCAATATTGCGTGAAAAAGGTGAAATCGAGCTGTATGGAATAATTTGGTCTTGCTAAGTTTTATCCTTATTACGTAGACCGCATTTTAAGACTACTTATTCCATGTTAATGCCGGCCTACTTTTGCCTTTTATGACGACCGCCACCCCCTTGTACTGATTTAAATTATAAGCAGCTTAACTTCCCTGACATTTACTCAGTCTAACCATCCTTATAGACCTTCTTTGACACTTTCCCATCTTGTTTTCATCACCCTGTATTGGGTACCCTAAAATTGTTGAAAAACAGTGTTGTTTACATGTATATGCATGTGAAAAAAAAGTTGTTTTCGGCACAAGAATGTTTTAAGCTGACAGATAGTTAAATGTCACTTTCTGGTTATCTTTTGTAGATTAATCAATGCTGCCATCTTTCATTCATTATGTCACTGCAATGTTTTACTGGTTGAGTACAGAGGGTACGGCAAGAGTGATGGAGATCCCTATGAGGAAGGTATGTCCAATAACAATCTCTCTCCTACAAGAGAGAAAAGCTGTTATTAAGTAATAACAATCTGAAATGTCTACTTCTGTTAAATTAATGTGGTAGTATCTGCATAAAAACATAAATAACATAAGGAAAAAGATATTATCTTAAATTTACCAATGTTGTGAATAGAATTGTGTTGTGGTAAAAAGGAGGACTTGTTGTTTGTCTTTGAAATCGGAGTTAAATAATACTTTCTAACATCAAAATATTCACCAGTTTGAAAGGTAACTCTGACATTCTTTAACCTTGATGCTACTAAGTGTGTGTAGGTAGACATACCCTGTAACTGTTACCTTCCTATTCATTATGATACGCCATTTTACTATAGACATCTACTATTCGGTTACTATTTAGCTATTAAGCAGAATTACTTTATTGCACTTTGTTCCTTCATAAATGGTCCCACCAGAAGTAAACTGTTTTCTTTGTATTCCATCCAATGTACTGGCTGTACACACATTTGCTGCCATTATGGTCTCATCAAAATATTTCATCTGGGAAAATAGATTCTACATGTTTCTTAGCAACTTGTACTGTGTATATATGGTACAAGACCAGGGTTACATTACGTCCTCTGATTAATTGTGATTGTCTTGATTTTGCATTGAAAATATATTGTCCCTCTGGCAAACTAAATGGTTCCAAATTTCTAAAGGTCTTTGTGATGGTAAAAAAAATATCACTGATTTTATGATACACGAACTAACAAAAGTATGCATCACCATTTCAGAAGCATTATATAATAATTCCAACACACAAACCTAATTGATGGTTGCATAGTAACCCACAAGATTGGTGGGAAAAGCTGTGTGTAACTTGGGCTACATAGTTGCAACAAGTGCTAACACTAACATTAATGTAGCTTGTTTGGGGTGATGTTTAGCACTCCAGCAAAGTTAAGTAACATTGTTTAGATCATACAGCTGTCCCTGTGAACACTGTGTCCCCCTGGACACTGTCCCTCTGGACACTGTCCCTCTGGACACTGTGTCCCTCTGGACACTGTGTCCCCCTGGACACTGTCCTTCTGGACACTGTCCCTATAGACACTGTGTCCCTCTGGACACTGTCCCCCTGGACACTGTCCCTCTGGACACTGTGTCCCCCTGGACACTGTGTCCTTCTGGACACTGTGTCCCTATGGACACTGTGTCCCTCTGGACACTGTCCCAGTTTTCAACCAAACAAATACGGTAACCCTATGTAAAATCTAGAGAATGATGGCAGTCATGCAGAGTTCAGCTATATAAATTTGCTACCGATTCTTATGATACCTGTTGGTGTATTGCTATTAGGATATTGCCTTTTCTCTATTTATTTCTGCAGGCATGTATAAAGATGCTCAAGCCGCTCTTGATTACCTGCACAACCGAAGCGATATAAATTCTAACTTCATCTTTGTCTTTGGGCGTTCTCTTGGGGGTGCTGTTGCCATAGACCTTGCATCCAAGCCAAGAAACAGAGGTAAAATTAGAGGACTGATTCTAGAGAATACATTCACCAGCATTCCAGATATGGGCAGACATCTCTTTAGATTGGAACTGATTAAGTGGATCCCATTATTTATTGTCAAAAACAAGGTGAGTAGAAAGTTCCTGCTTCAGTTAAATGGTTTTGCTCATGATTAATAATGATAGCGTGGATCTGTCAATTCATTTCTTCATCTCCTCCGCCCTGTCTGCAATTCTCATATAATGAATATCTTATGACATATTACATAGTTGGTATAACTTGTCATGGATGGTTATATCCTATGACATAGGTGGTATCCTGTGACATATTACATAGTTGGTATAGCTGGTTATCTGGATCATAATAATTCAATATCCTGTGACATATTACATAGTTGGTATAGCTGGTTATGGATGATAACAATTTAATATCCTGTGACATATAACATAGATGGTATAGCTTGTCTTGAATCATAATAACTGAATATCCTGTGACATATTACATAGATGGTTAAGCTGGTTATGGATCATAATATCCTGTGACATATAACATAGTTGGTATAGCTTGTCTTGAATCATAATAATATAATAACATAGTTGTTATAGCTGGTCATTGATGTTTTGATGCCTGTAAACATTCAAGTCCTCAAGATCATCTGGTCTTGATTCATAGAGCTAGTGCACAACTTACAACAGGGTCTTAGTTCACACACATCTCTAGCAATCCGAAAAAAACAACAGTTACTAAATCTCATGACTCCTCGTTCTGTTGGAAGTAGATTACATAGTGGCTATACGTGCATCAGATTTAAAAGGGTCCTTAGAGCACATGTTCACTTTGAACAATTCATATGTATTACCATGCATTAGGGTTGGGCGATATTTGCTTTTTACCGTCAAATAGAATAACATTTACACATAAAACGGAGAAAGGATATTCACATTTTTTTCCACGTTTATTTTAAATTTCTTTCACAAGAAATTATCGTCTTGAAAAAAAATTATCGCGATAATAATAATTTTTGATATATCGCCCAACCCTACCATGCATGTTGATCAAACTTAAACAATGTAGGCTTAGATTTGGATAGTTGGATCTTCAGCATTGTTAGGAAAGCAGGATTCGTAATATTTTAATCATTGTTTTGATCAGAAAATGTTATGAGTTATGACAATCTATGGATTTTGTGCTTACATCTCTGATTCTGAGAAGGATATTTCATCTCACAGTAGGTTTCTTCTCTCTGCATTAAGAGTTGCTAATGTGAAATGTGCATTCATACCACAGTAGTTTCTGTTGAAAATTTTTTTGCGGTCCAATTGACCACGTGCTTCAGTAAATTTTATTTTGGTGCAACATTCGTGTGTAAACTTCTGTACTTTAGAACATTGAAGTTTGAATTTTTAATCGACATTGCGTTTACAGCTATTTACATAGACCTACTGTAATTTTCGTACAGATGATTGTTTGCAAAGAGCTCAGGATAAATGTTGGATCAGGTTTTGATGATTTGCGCATGTGTAGTTGAAAATGTAGTTCGAACAGGCCTACTGTATGTATATGCAGTAGTACAGTCAACTGTATGGAATTTAGCGAGAGATATGCACACTGTTGGTACAGTGATTTTTGAAGAGTTGGTTGTTGGAATCGCTGCAAGGTCAAAGCATGGAGCTACTACAGAGGTGGCAAGTAGGGTAGTACAAGGGCGGATGAAGGAGGGGGATGGGGTATAAAACTTGCTTGAAAAGGCAGGGTGGGCGAAAGGAGGAGTAGGCCGGGCCGCCCCTGTCAAACAGCGAAGCTAAGGCACTGAGCCATCTGCCCTATACATTGTGTATAACATTCACAAAGTATAGGTAGTGATACTACACTACACTAGTAACAGTCGGTAATACAATGAACGCAACTGGTGTTCGATCGGGACGCAAGCTTTTCTTTACGGGGCGCAAACTTTTTGGGGGGCTTGCAAACTTTTTTTCTCTAATAACATTACTGGATCTTCACAATTAGCTGGTGAACCAATTTTCTCCTCTTCCTCAGTTCTTTTCTATGTCGAAGATAGCAAGAGTGAGGATGCCAACATTATTTATATCAGGAGCTGCTGATGAACTTGTCCCTCCTGATATGATGAAGATTCTGTTTGAGGTTAGACCTTATACACAGCATTATTAACTGTTATTTTAATAAGATACCACCCTCCTTGGCCTGTGAGAAAGTACACCACTAGAGCACTTACTTTTATCTCAGTGCAGACAGAGATGACATCCAACATCATGGCTCCCTGATAAACTGAACAAAATTGTGAGAATTAGTTGCCTTTTTGATTGGCTGATGGCTTCTGTATTGTGTTAAATTGTAAATGCTTTAAATTGTGCATTGGTCACTTTCAGATATCATCCATTGGTAAATAGGATATAGGACAGCATTGTTACGAACGCAGGATTCTGTGTCCGGGATGCAATGTTTTGCCCAGGGATGCAAAATCTTCAAGTTGTTTGCGTCCGGCAGACGCAAACTTTTTTTTTGGAGAAAACAAACCCCAAGTACACACTTACAACTAGGTCGACTGAAAACATTAAAAAAAAAAAGGTTATAAACATGATATCTCAAGAAGGGAAGCTTGGGCCAACCTCATATTCAGTGTGTAGAAGTACCACATTGAGTTTAACGCGCCTATTGTTTTGGTGGAGGTCAAACGTCATTTGGGGTCACCAGAGGTCAAATTGTGAAAACCTGAAAAAAAATGGGTCACATAAATTCCTGAATGGTTAATCATGTCCGGGTAATATTTTATTGCTCTCACATCTTCGTATACATCATGCTCTCACCATACTTGGTAAAGGTTTAAGATGCTGTTTAAGATGTCATTTTTTTATCTATGTTTAGTAAAAAATTGCTGCACAATATCTAAAAATTGGTCCCAATTCTCCATATTAAAGACCTCAGGGATTTACTTTGACACAGAACACAATTGACCTAACCCTTTACAGTTGCCCTTATTAGTGCTTATTATTTCACAGTACATTTCGTGACAGATACTGTCCTAATATTTGCCCAAATATGATGCTGATCAAAAGGTCCTTCAAAGTCAACAGTGGTCAAAGTCTGGAAATGGTGTAAGCTCTGAATCTCAAACCATTTCATTGATGAATGGCTTTTCTGTGTCACTAATGGTCACAGGATTTGATCTTTCTTCTTTTAAGTGGCTGAGGGTTTTCCACTTCCACTAATGACTATTATCTGTCACCAACTTTCAGAAGGTTATCACCTTTGCAATGATCAAGATATCTGGAACTCTTTTCTGATCTTCTGGTACTTGACTTTATGACACATTTATCTGTCATCAACTTTCATAAGGATATCACATTTGCAATGATCAAGTTGTCTGGAACTCCTTTCTGATATTATGGTCCTAATTGAAATATTTTTATTCACAGAGATGTGGAGGTGCAAAGAAAATGGCAGTGTTTGAGAATGGGTCACATAATGACACTTGGCAACGAGCTGGCTACTGTGACACTGTCAAGGACTTC
>JAIPMN010007101.1:0-15441 GCA_020650975.1 Apostichopus californicus
ATATATATAATATTATATAATATATTATATATATTGAGGCAAGGTGGAACCAGTGGCTTAGTATGGAATCAACTGATGGTACAACAGTAGAAATGGGCCCTCTAAAGGAGAGTCCACATTCATGGTTTGGGCTTGGGTGAGAATTAGTAATTTTCTTTTACCTCTACACGTCCAGATACGGCACTCTGAGGCCTACCCTGTTGAGGACAGGGTTCCATTTGAATTCCCATTTCGGTGTGTATCAGCAGAGAACTTTAAGAACAGTATTTTAAGGCATAAGAAAATAATCTAAAATTGTCTTGGTTAATTGGGTCATTAACAATCCCATATAAAATTGGTTTACTCACTGGTGTTGTAAATTATTGAGTACTTGACCCACCATATATCATAATGTCGTGTCTGTGGAGATGTCCAAAACTGTTTTGAAGACACACCTGTTTGCATTGTTATAATTGTTATGTTTACTCTTATTGTATATTGTGTACATATCTTTCACTTTCTTTTGTGCAGCGCGGCGAAAGTTTATTGTAAGTTGCGCTATATAAGGACTGTTTATTATTATAGGTGTCAGAGAGAACCCTTACATAATGGCGATCGTCATGCATCTATGACTACTGTTTGTCTGTGGGACCAAATGTAAACATAAAGTATAAAGGAACGTTTCCGTGTAGGAGGTCACTTGTTAACTGGCTCAAAACCTTAACAGCAAATGTAAATTCGACATCAGCTTACAACGAGACAGTAGTAAGGTGGTCAGCTTTTGGTCTTTTCCGATGCAGTATAAAAATACAGTTTAAAGGTATGTATATGTCTGATTCTTAATTGAGACTTTAAGCAAAACTAAAATATATCACTCGTAAAATCTTCATTTTGTCATTCAATGGATAACTCATGTTAGGCCTGTGCAAAATCATATAGCATTAAACCCCATCATAACCAAAGTGGCTATACATTTAACACAATTATGACTTTGCAGGTACATATTGCTAAACGTTTTTTTAAATATTTACTTTCAGTTAGCACCAACTTTAAATTTTAAATTTGAAACTTCAACTTAACATATTCCTTCTTAACTTAAATTATAAATTTCATTAGCGATTTTTAAGTTCTGTAATACCCATTGACATAGTTTCTGCAAATTGAGGCCAGCCAAGAGGGACACGCCGTTACAAAATGCAGTTACCTCTGTGAAAGTGACATAAAGTGATAAGAATGATTGTTTTGTCAGTGCTATCACATAAAAAAAGTGTGAAAATCAAATTACATCTTATTGCAATCATAGAGGTTCTTCCCCCTCCCTCCACCCACAATTGTTTTCTTTAATACTGTGTTTTCCTTTATGTTGTATTCAATGTTGTCTTGTAGGAGTAGTGCTGATTGCCAATTAATGTGGTTTGATAAATAATAAAACAAACTGATTCCTTTATTATAGATACCAATTGCCAATTTCCTGCAAGCAGTTTGAGCTGCATAATTTCTTAAACAACTCCCTAGGCTGATCACAACCAATGTTCCATTATGAGCCATATTTTATCACTCCAAAGAAGTATAAAATTCTTCCTTTTTCTGCAATCATGCCAGTTAGTGGCAAAGCTAGGAGCATTGCATACTGGGTGGGACTCATATCATATCAGAGCACTGGTCTTTAGGGTTCCGAAATGAAAAAAAAAAACTCATATTTTTGTAGATTATCCTCAGATTCCCAGTGTGCAACGACACTTGGTGAAGTATGTCGTAATTTTATGTGACAATGTTTCTCATATTGTATTTACAAAAATTATTGTTTTGGTTTGATTTTCCTGTAGGCATACTAATTAGTTAAAGATTTTAATCAGTAACCTTCTCATTATGATCAGAAGGGAGAAAGTAAATCATGTTAAAAATGAATGACCTATGCTCAGATATGTGTCAGGTTTTAGGGAACCATTTTGACTGATTTTAAGGCTTGTAGTTCCTCTCCTTCGAACATGGTTTTTACTTAAAATGTGAACTGTCAACTAACTATGCTCTGTGAGATGATGGTCTGTAATAAACATAAATGAATTGATTCCCTACATCAGCAGTATCATTAATACACTTACTTTCTTGAAGTGTCTTAGACTGGGTGTTTGCTACTTCTACGCCACAGTTCTTCTACAAAACGTTACTTCTTTCTCAGCCGGCGGATGTACATTGATGTCTTTTCCATACTTAAGAAGGTCCCAATTGAAGTATCCAGTTCTACACCAGACAGTCATTTCATCTCCTTAGAAAGCTGCATAATAGAAACTATGACGTGAAAGTAGAAAACCAATATAGTGTACCAATGCTGCAGGCGTTAGTTTAAATTCTGCACAGGTCTACATTGTATTTCTCTACTGAAAAGTTCCAACTGTAGTAATTAAACTGTAATTAAACTGGCCAGAGTATTATCAGTGACGACATATACCTTGAGGGTGGTAGTGATTAAAAATTGTTGAACTTCGAGCATGAGAGAGAACATTATTTGAATTTCTAGTTTATTTGAAGCCAATACTGATTAAATTCAATGTCTGAAGTCTCATTTTAACAGAAGTATTACCTCTGACCTGCAGTACACATTGTGAGCACAATAATAAGCGTCTAGCAGGAATAAATAATGCGAATAAAAAACCGGTCTTAATGATTCAGAAAAACTGAAATCGCTTAGCATTGTCAATTTAATTCAAATTAAACACAGCAATGAGGTCAACCTAACTTCATTTACCAAAAGGTTCTATTCAGAAGCTGTGGCTTCAATATTGCTGAAAGCACACAGGCTATATTGTTACTTAGGTTTACTCTACTGTAGGCCTAGTGTACATAGCAAAGGCTGTAAATTTGGTACAGGGGTCTCTGTGTTATATTGTGCTATGCATGAGGCCTAACAGATCTATCCGTTATTCGTTATAATATGCGTAATAATATGCGACCCTCCAAAATTCATACTTTCACGCCATAGCGAGCCTCAGACTAGCCTGGCCGGTTGTTTCATCTAGTCTGTTGGCAAATGGCCCCTGATACGTGGCAATTTTTAATCGTGTAATAACTGTTGTGACAGTTAACGATACTACCCAGCACTTACCGTTACGGCAACAAGTATTACTACGGCCTGCACGTTAAATGTATCCTAACAGTGAGCACTACATTATACCAAATGGCTAGGCAATATCAAGTTCCACCATTTTTGTTATCTTTCCCCTGCAATTAACTCGTCCAGTAACCAGCAATAAGTTTGATTTTCCTCTCTTGTGGTTATAGGTTGACGTTAGGCAGCAGTTTAGTCTTGATATCTAACAGTAATTTTTAATTTTTTTATATAAATAATGAGTGCTGGTATTATAATATCTCCAAATATTTGCTGATATTACCTATTAACTCAGTGATGATATTACCAATAATATGGTGATGTCATCAAATGATTACTCTCCTCTCTCATCAATCCTCAAAACTTCTCCTCTCTCTCCTCTCGTCTTCGTTTTTGTTACACTTTAAAATACATTTATACCATAAATATCATCAATATTTTACAAACAATTCGTTCCATTACACATCCTAGAAAACTCACAATAGGGTATTCAAATGTTCCAGTTTTGTAACATTTAACGACACATCAGCAAAATAATCTGCACATGCTCATGATATATCACTTTAAATTTATGAACTAAAAGAAGCGACTTTTAATAACTTTTCAAGAAATGAATGCGTTTCTCCATAGATAATCCTGCTACCGGCCATGAAGTCCACCTCTCTCATCATATTGTCTGCGTGTACCGTTTCGTTACTAATCGGTTCCGTTGGTTTATACAATGTCTCACGACAAGAGACACAACATTTGGTCCTAAAGCACAAGGTCGACAGGAAGGTACCGCCAACGAAATCCAACAGTCAAACAGGCAACCGTCGTAAGTCAACAATTTCCGTTACCTATTATCATCATCGTCGTCATTATGATTATGATTATGATGATCATGATGATGGTGATGGTGGTGGTGATGATGATTGTGATGATGATGATGATGATGTTGATAATGATGATGTGATGATGACGATGACGATAGCGATGACGATTACGATTACGATTACGATGATGATGATGATTATTATTGTGATTATTATTATTGTGATTATTATTATGATGATGAATATGATGATGGTGATGATTGTGATGGTGATGATTGTGATGGTGATGATGGTGAAAATGATGATGGTGATGATGATGACGATGCTGATGATGATGCTGATGATGATGATGATGATGATGATGATGATGATTATTGTGATTATTATTATTATTGTGATTATGATTATGATTATTTCCATTCGTTTTAGGATGATACGTCATATTTCAATGGTTAAGTATTTTTATTCCTCGTGATATTGTGAACATTTTCATCATATCATTTGTTATTAACAAAATTGAAGAATTTGCGGTATTAAAGGTAGTCTCATTACAAAACTACAGTCTTTAAACAAATATTGGGAAGGGATGATGTCTCTACCATTTTCAAAGAGTTACACTGACTCCCTGTAATAGATCGTACTTATTTTAAAATCCCGTTGTTTGCCCATCAAGTGTGTTTAACTTGCTGCTCCTTATTACCTTAAAAACCTTATTACAGTTTGTCGCCCGGCTACCCCTGTTACTTTTTGTACCACGGGAACGCCACCAAATGTAGAACTATAGCCTTCGCCCATTGTGGGCCGAAGCTTTCGAACTCTGTACCTATTCCTATCCGCATTATCGATAACATTGATAAATTCAAAAGTCATCTTAAGCACATGTTTTATACTAGTAGGGTTGAATTTTATAATAAGGTTGATATGTAAATTTCTGTCTTGATCGTATATTTACTTGCTTCTCACCAGTCCACCTGGACTATTCAGATGAGAAAACCGTGGATTTCTCCTGAATGAAAGGCCCCGCTTACTTTGGTCGGGGATAGTCAGGTCTGCGCAGACTGAATATTGTCACTAGTCTGGTCTTCGCAGACAGAGTATCGTCATTAGTCTGGTCTGTACAGACAGAGTATCTTCATTAGTTTGGTCTTCGCAGACAGAGTATCGTCACTAATCTGGTCTACGCAGACAGAGTATCGTCATTAGTCAGGTCTTCGCAGACAGAGTATCGTCTTTAGTCAGGTCTTCGCAGACAGAGTATCGTCACTAGTCTGGTCTTCGCAGACAGAGTATCGTCACTAGTCTGGTCTTTGCAGACAGAGTATCGTCATTAGTCAGATCTTCGCAGACTGAGTATCGTTATTAGTCAGATCTTCGCAGACGGAGTATCGTCATTAGTCAGATCTTCGCAGACAGAGTATCGTCATTAGTAAGGTCTTCGCAGACGTAGTTTCGAGAGCCATGTCGGGCAACGGGAACCCTTGTTTCCCTTGTTTCTTTGCGTATATTATGAAAAGGAGAATACATTATTCCTGCTATCATATTTCCTGGGCCCTCCATATTTTCACGGGCCTAATAATAGATCCCGAGACTAGGGCTTGTAGCCTTCTCTGATTGACCCTCTTTCTTCACGTGTGGACGCAAGCTGCTTGTGACATAAAGAATCTTAAAAGAGTAAATTAATGAATACATTCCATACTGTTCTTTGATAAAAACAACAACCATTTTAAACAACACGTTGCTTCTTAAAAGAAACCAAAAAAAGTAGCACTAATCACTGCGTTAAAACAATAAAAATGTTCTTGATACATACTAGCTGCTCGGCTATTTATGTTTAATACTCGTAGATTATGAAGCACTCCTTAACTACACAACCCCGTATGTTTCATAAGGATTTTAAGAATTGATAAACTTTGTCTTTGTTCTAAGTACTTTTCGTTGCTTGTATATCACTTGCATTGATGATCCTTTTTTTTCGCATTTCTTGATCATTGCTGTTTCGTATCCTATGATAATGTTGTTGTTATTGTCGTTGTTGTTGTTTCGTAGATGATTTAAGTGAAGAGGAATGTCAGTCCATGATTGATGACGTCATAGTAGCGCCCGCCAATTCCATGCCCCTTACAGCCCTGGCCAGCTTTCCGCGTTCGGGGAACTCGTGGACAAGATCTCTTATACAAGTAGCGACAAAGTATTCCACTGGAAGCATTTATTGGTTTCGGGAGAAAAAAGAAGAACGAGTGCAGAAATGTAAGATCAAGGAATCACAATAAAAGATTACAACTCGATTTTCTCTAAAGCTTAATTTCATCAGTCTGCCAGTGTACACGATCCCTTTCCTTTCTACCCCTCCCCTCCCCCTCCGCCTTCTAATACTAATCAGTTAATTAGTATCCTTGTGAAAGTAATGCCGTGGTATGAAAAAAGGCATCATGAATTCAAATTACAAACCAAATATGTAGAGTGCTCGTAAAAGACTTAACCTAGGAAACGCCCCTTGAAATTTAATGAAAAAGTAGACAAAATTCTCCTTAAAGACTGAGGCTATACAAGAACACACACGAACATATTCACACCCACACCCACACACAGATATAACGTAACGCTGTCTATGACCAATGTCAAATTCTAATCCAACTGATCAATTAACGCCTTTGGAAACCATAGATGGAAACTATTAACGATGAAATAAGTTTTACATAAGTTTGTGAAAGCTCTATGAAATTAATCCAAATTGAAGCAATTGCTTTATAATTCAAACTTCATTAATAAAAGCAACATTTAGAACTCAAGATCCTCTCTGTGTTGTGAATGTGATGGACAATGTTGCTATCAAATACGGTAAAGAAATACTCAAAGTGTTTTAATCCTTAAAGTTATTGACCATTGCAACATATATCAATTCTTTGTCAGTATAAAGAGTGCTGTAATCACATGTGCTAGCCTATAGTTGAATGCCGTTAAAGCAATTGAAAGTGGAGCCATCAGAAAAGTAGTTGTCGAGTTGATTGAATATTTTTAATTGAAGACTAGAAATTGGAATTCAGTAAATCTTCACATCAGAGTGTCACCTCTCTTGCTTCTTCTTTTTCTTCAGGGTTTAAGGCTGGTACGGAAGATTTCAAGCTCCGGAAAGGAGTGTGCGTCAAATCCCACCTGTTTGCAGCTGGCCATATTTCTATGTTCAAAGGAGGTGCAATACTGTTAATCAGGAACCCACACTACTCCGTAGTTTCCGAGTACTTCCGCTTCTTTGCTGGTGTGAAAAATTTTACCCAAAGCGAGTTGAAGACTTCAATGGAAAAAAGCAACGGTAAGCCACGTGCTTTTGTGTAATCAAAAGGGCCTCGGTTGATATATTAATAATGTTAATGTTAATATTAATTAATATTGAAGATATACCGGTCTAAAATGTACCTCATATGTATACATACACAATATTCCATCATTTGGTCATTGTTCGAGTCTGAAGTAAATATCAGCTTTGCAGAAATTTTTGACACATCTCTTGGATTCCATTGACCTCATGACCTTTCAAAAGTAAAGTTAATATATGAGATATCTGCATTACAAGTCTGATTTTCATATACGGGAGCGATAATTTGGTCAAACCAGTTTTCTTCAGTTTTGATGAACTTGCACCTTTGACCTTTGACCCTTCAACGTCCTCACATAGACTCAATAGTCTTTGCTCATGCATACACCCTTTCAGCTGTTCAATATCAAGTAGTTCCGTTTCATTGGAATAGTTTGGGCACAGATTTTGGCATGGCATTCACTACCCTTTATACTGCCATTGATCACGTGGACAAATGATGACAAATGTCAAATTGAACAGAGGTTTAAAAATAATAATATTAATAAAAAAGAAGGCATCTTTCGCATATCCCCTGTATTATTCTGGTAATAACACCCCCCCCCCCCCCTCCCACAGCAGTTTTAAAGTTTTTCCTATAACTAACCATATATCCTTTCGTTCTCGTCACTTTCAATTATCGACGAAGAGCTCGATAGTTCAAACCCAAATATTCAGAATCTGAGGTGGAATTTGGAAACCTTTACCTTGACAAAAGTAGCCATCATCTGTATTCACGCGTTACAAGCATGCACATAATCCATGTAACCGTTAGTGATCTTACTCGTCGTTGCAGTGTACATTACGATCACGCTGGTTCCGTCTAATCAAGTGACAAGACCCCATTATACTGTCTCGTGGAAATGACCCTACATGTATGTATGTATGTATGTATGTATGTATGTATGTATTTTAGATCCTCCTGCAAGCAGGAACTCGCAAAGAAGCCTCATTGGCTTATCAAAGCCGTAAGCTGACCGAAATCAGTCTCTTACATTCATATTCAACGTCCATGATTATGAATTGTTAATTGTCAACAACTCTGTAACTGGACGACATACATTAATCTGGGAGTGACTCGAACCGGGGACCTTATGATTGAAAGGCACCGGCGTTAACTACTGAGCTAACACTCCACTGCTCCACTAACACTCCACATGCTCTATTGTTTAGAAAGTATACGTCGTTTCCTCTTGCTTGTTAAAGAAAAAGCACGCCTCTTTGATCATTTCCGACCAGGGCAGCAGTAATCAAGGTTAAATGAAGGAAAATAGTTTCGGAAAACTCACTTTAAGGCCCTTACAACTAAGAAAATACTCAACGGTGATTGAAAAAATATGATGTTATTATTCCAATGACGTCATCACGAAAACACTTCTTTGAAAGAGTTTCATTTTCAGCCCGATGTGCACCATATAAACTTCGCTTATCAGTTACCGAGCTTTGCCGGGTAATAGGCGTGCTAACGCCAATGAAATTAATCTAACAATAACATATCATAAGACCTTTTTCCCGGAGCTTGATATATAGGTTCTACTTTCAAATTCAATTCTCTTTTCAGAACACTGGACGGATGTGCTCCTTCCACAATTTCGTAGATGGAAAGATTTGAACATTAACTGGCTAATGAATTGCAAACGACTGCTAGTTGTCTTTTTTGAGGAACTGGAGAAAAACCCTGCTCACGAAATAACACGAATGGTTACATTTCTTGGACAACCTATCTTACCAAGACGAATTATGTGCGCCGTTCGTAACTTTCAACCGATGGAAAAACATCGCAGTCAGATGACCTTTGATCCGTACACACCGGAAATGCATGATCTATTGAACAGTTACATCGAGCAAGTTAATATAACGCTAATATTGAAAGGTGGAAAGCCGTTACCTTCGTATGAAAACTACGTCAAGCCGTCAGTGTAAATGTTGATAAAACTGTCGATTATATATGTAAGACTACTATAGTATGAGAACATTACTAAGAATCCTGGTTGTTTCTCAACTGAATATTTTCCCAAACAAATGACCTACAGTAACATAATATACACAATCTGCACGACTCTGCGCTAGCACTGCTCATTTAACCTACACTATAGATCTTTTATATACATAGGAGATTTTTAAAAAAAATCGGAAAACTAGTTATTTATAAGCAAACCTTGGTCCAAACGATTTTAATTTAGCTATATATACACGTCCAGGGTACGACATGTATGCAACGATGTTCGTCGTTATGTATTGGACGACCACACACTAGCATCAGCGTTGTATTTTAGAGACCTTGGCGTCCGAGTCTTAAAGTCCAGGACATTAATTTCATTATACTCACCTAGACCAGATCCGAATTTTCGCTAGCTCATTGGCATAACTAAATCAGTTGGCGACCGGGTGAGTCCTACCTTTGTCACCCGGTGCAGGTGATGCCGTCCTGGGGAGGGTGTAAGGGTAGGGTGAGAAATTTTGTTTACGTAAGGTGCCTTAGGTGCAAAATGGTGCTAAATTTGGCAAAGCTTTGAACTGATTTTATGTTTAGGAAATCGCATCCTTCAGTGAATCCTTTTATATATTATTTTTCCTGCAAAATATTCATTTCTAATAACAATTTATATTTGTACCATGGAGTTTAAACGCGAGTTTGCTATCGAAAGTGATGCCAAAGAAAGTTGCACTAGGAGAGGCAGTAATTGAAGTGTTGAAAAGATTGATTTTAGGAATATAGTTTCGGTATTTTGAGTTTACTAAAGGAGAAGTTGACTATTGACTAGATTTTAAAGGGTTTGATTTTATTCGCCACTTCGATCACCAGTTTTCGAGTTGTGAAATTGCTTCCTCGATATTAAAGGAATAACGAAGGCTGGGATCAAAGACAATTTATATTATTTAGTAACCAAAAAAAAACACTGTTTCTTTTATTATAATACTGCAACAAAATATATTACCGCGCGGTTTTGAAACACAGGTTTAACATATTAGTTACTGCCACGTTTAGACATGAAGTTCCGAGATAACTGTTGACTTAATACAAATATGGATGGCGTATTTTGGTATATAAATAACGAAGACATATAGAAGCTATTCAATAGTGTTTGATGAATTCCTTCGATGTTAGCACAGTGAATTTCTGTGTATATAACGGGGTGCAGTGGTGTGCACAGGTGCGGGGACAAGTTAAAAACTGATCAAGATATTGGGCTGAACTTTCTTGGAAGGACCTGAGGCGAACAAAGGATATGATAAAGGAGGGGGCTTTACTTGGGTCATTTTAGTCGACTCCTATGTTGGGGGTGGTTAGTGGGGTCCACCTCCAGAAACAAATGAAAGTTTTAAACGTCAAATGGTGCATTCTGTGGTTTTGTTGTTATATACAAGATATACAAGAGATGGTGCTAATCAATAATAATAATAAACTTCCAAATTAACCTGACTGATTTAGGTAGCGACATGAATCTTTATAGGAGTGCTAGATGTCCTTTTATAAAATAGAGGATGCCGCCAAGTGGTCATTGAAACCAACTCCCATCTATGGAGGTCTAGCCCCCCCCCCCCACTTTCGTACGCCACTGCACATGTGAAAGGCTATCTGACTGTGGTCATTACCCATCGGTTTAAAGTAATTTATGCATCGCAATATAATTTCTATTCCTAGGACAGGCTGCCCAGAAAGGAAACATTCGGGCTATTTCGTGAATCAGGTAGTTCTCAATTTCCTGCTTGAACAGGGTTCATCAGCAGAGCCTCAAAAACAATAGTAATCGTTAACGTACATTTATTTTTGGGAAATTTTGGGGAAGTACAGCTTCGTCTGAGGTTATGAAAATTATATATATACGTATAGACAAATAGCGACAAACAACGTCTGTCATTATAATACAAAATACGAAATCACAGATCTCATTCCAAAAGTGACTATATGACCTTTGACCGCTGACGTTATGATAAATAATTAATCGCGGAAGCAGATTAACCAATGAAAGTGACGTTTTTAACTATACGATATGAACATTCAATTCTCATGTATTATATACGAAGGACTTGTGTATTATGTATCATGTGTATTATGTATCATGTATTATATACGAAGTGACCTTTCACCTCTGAACGTAACACTACATATCATCATTCACGAAGGCTCAACGGTCCATGTCCAGAAAGAAAATCTCATCCAGTATCAAATCCAGTTGGCTTACGGTTTATTTAAAAGGCGACTTTAAGCACAAAATAGTCATTTTTATACGTTGTAGACAACACTTCTAACAGTCAATGTTGTTTCCTTTAACACTTACATATAGTTTTCAAATGATCCAATTTAAAACTGGGGCTCATCAATTAAAGTGACTGGACTATATAATCTACCACACAGACCATTCGTTTGCAATACAAAACTCAATAGGTGAACGTTAGAAGTTTATGGCCCCAAACGACTTGTTTACAATGTGTGACAGATTTGTCTTGGACTAATAGTGCTTAATGTAATCAAATGGTGTTATGTTATTGAAATGAATTAAGTAATGCAACAAATATTTAGAGATGTTAGAATTTACAAAACAATGTATTAACATTAACATTTAATCCTGTAGTGAGGAACCGACGTCATGACCAATGTTACCTGAGTGGAGCATTCCAAATACTCAGCATATTTTAAAGATTATATCTTGAGAACCGAAATAGTCATAAAAACACAAGTTTCTTTTCTTGAACCATCGCATACGAAGACTAAAATTCTGCCCTAAATTAGAAGTTTGCGACCCAGATATTGGCAAAGTTTTGACGAAGTGACCAATAGCTTAATTTTAAAGAGATGCTACATTGACATTACAATTTTCTAGATACTTTGATATGGTCAGTTGGTTTAAACATTACAATGGACGTACATATTAGCATGAGCATTTCACTAGCTATAAACAATACCAATCATATCGTATTCACAATAGTTACAGGAACTTGAGCATTGACTGTTGCTATAGGGACAGTGCCTTCAATAAATCTAATTTCGGTTTTGTCAAGCTGTATTTCACTTGGTTTCATTTTATTGTACATTTAAAACTAGTTCAAATTCATAGAAGTTTACACTGGTCATATACAACTTGGTGTGTGCATGTATTGATAGCCTTGATCTTTTACAGAAAACCCCTCTATTTGGCAGGTCATGGCATTACCGTTACAATGGTACGTATGAAAGGTTTATCGTCAAGGGAGGTGGGATGCTTCTGTTAGTGTATTCTTTCCAATACCAATTGTTCGTAATGTCCAGTCGGTCAAATGATGAGTATCTGGTGTTTCTAGGGTCATTTCTCAAGCTTAAAAAGTGGTTACTAATGCCGTTTGCATTGAAGTGTTTGCTAACGGTAGCGAACATTATAGAACACATCCAAAATAATTGTTTTGCCTACAGTCATCCGAATCTATAAGCCTCCATGGCTTCTTTCGCGAGTTCCTGCTTGCGGGAAGATCACATATACATACATACATAATGTAAGCTCCCCTCCCCACATCCCTCTTGCACGAAGTTATAGTAATGCTAAAGTGATTCAGTCGTTCTTTGCCATTGACCAACTATTAAATCCTCTTTCCTGCAGTGTTATATGCACTCACTTAGAACTAACGTCTTTGAACTCATATCGTCGCTCTCTAAACTCAAATGTCCCGTGCCTCAATCATGCATATGTACAAGTTAACGCTGCAAATCTTGTATAACTTTCAGAATATGTACTATGATAAAGTTCAAGAAGATGATACCAAAGTAAATAGCAAATACCACCTATTGTTTGTACATCAGAATTATTTTACGATGAGGAATTCTTTTAAATCTATTAATATGATAAGTTAAAACCCTTAACAACTCGAGAGTCTACAAACTTGGGGTGGAATTCGTAAGTATAAGTACGGTAATTATTTACAAGATTTTCAAAACTTACTGTGTGTTTGAATGAGACGTGCTCAATGAAAATGACTGACTAATTAACAAACAATGAAAATGACTGACAAAGTGACAAACAACTTAAAATCATTTCTTAAATCCTTCAATGTCTTTTCCTTTTTACAAGTTTCAGTTAAATCTCCACTCTCTGGCCTCTCTGACAAATAATAAAGGCTGGTTCCAGTCACTCGTGATCTTGATTGCTTCTGTGGATCCTCTGAGTGATATAGTTCCTGGCTGCGACTAAGATCCCTTTTAGATGAATCACTATTGTCACCAGGAACTCTCCTAGCAAATTAGGGGAAAAATATAGTTTAAATAATATTGTCAAATTGGCATTATCAGTACAAGTTGGAATCGGACGCTGAACCGTTAGGAAAAAAGATCGGGTACACCAGTTTCGTGTTAAATTACAAAGGTGACTTGATTCAAAATATGCAGTTCGACAGCATGGTACTCTTCTTCTCTGTCTCCGTCAATGACCATTATGAACAACAAAAATACCTTAACACAAAATCCCCAACTCCTCTAGCACTTGCAGTATAACGGTTGAAACCATTCTTAAACCCATGCATTAACGATCTTCGAGAGTAATAACCAACTCATCCAAAATTATTCATTCATAATTGACACTCTCTGAGAACAGAAGTTCTTCCGAACATTTAGTCAAGTTCCATGCAGTACTTTATGCAACACTAGTAAAGAGTTAAAGATGACACAAACCCAACCAAAACCTTGAAGCAGATATGAAAGACATTATTGTGGAGAACAGCTCCCCCAAAACAACTAAATAATATCTTGTTCCGTTTGGGAGATCTGTGTGTTTATAATGCCACTAGGATCGGAAATTTTAACTTTGTCATTGTTGTTCTTTTCATATTTTCAAGGTTAATTCTATAGCAGTGTTGAAAGTGAAACCACTGCCCTCATTTTGGTCATGTTAAGAGCTTCAATATGTTAGATTCAACATTTGGAAACCCATCTCCATGGAAGAAAATAAACTTGTAATAAATAAAGTCAGATTCGGGACTTGCTGAAGGTTGTGGGAGAAACATTGAATCTCTCATGAATGGAATTTATCTCCCAAATGGAAATAAGATGTTTCTTAGATTTTTGGAAAATTTGTTCATAAGATTTATTTCTATCACAAAGACAAATAACAAAGGCAGGGTTTGTGACTCCTTCGCAGCATTCTAAATTTCAGGGTGGTGAGTTTGACCGTAACTTCTCGTGATATCAGGGAACATCTTTCAGAGAGCAATTAGAGCCAGCCGGGCCCTAGTACGTGTTTGTTTTCCAAAACTTCACTGTCTCCAGAAAAGTAAGATTGTTAAGGTTTAGCATATCCAAAATGTGGTGCAAACAACTGTTGACACAATCCTCATAATCCTGCATTACATTTTGTATTGTGCTGTAGATGAGGTACTGACCGAAGTACAAATCAACTTTAGAGTTTGATCAATGACAAACTGACGATACATATCAAGTATTCTAAAGAATGATTCGATAGCGGATCCAGACTAAGGAGGAACCAGACAAAGAGGTCCGAATAATGTAGTTTCTATGGTACTGTTCTGTAAGCCCTGATCTTTGGGTCTGCCAATTAATTAAATGTCTAGCCTGAGTGGACCGGATTGCCGGGATGTCAACCGGCAAAGTTTAGTTGTGTGTTTTGTATCTCCTTTTTACTCGGTATGACATGGCAAACTGTTAGTCAAATACGGACGATATCTTAAAAGTCGATATATACATCATTCAACAGGTAAACAACAGAACAACGAATGATAGAATTTGACATTTATGCACGTGGTTGTCGACTTGTCATACATTGATACGATGACTTATTTATAATGAGTTTGAAATGTAACAAGATTGGGTTTATCCATCGTTAAACCGTGCAAAATTGCTTGTTCATGAAAACAATATTAAACCAACTGTTTTATTTTACCTCCAATGATCACAAGGACAATGATGTTTAACAACACAAGAAGGACTGAGAGTGGAACTTCCTCTTCATTGGGGAATTCATTGGCAGCAACGATAACGTTGATGAAAATTACCGTCAGAGAAAACATCTGAAATCATAATATATAGATCAGATACGTTTGTACAATATGTTGTTCGGTTACATTGTAATATAGAGACTTGGCACAGAGAAATTCATTTTGAGTTAGGAAGTAATGGATACAACTACACTCTTATGACTCACCTGAAGACCCTGCTCGTACGAGCTCTTCATTGGCCTGTATCGTGCATGAAGGAGAAGGAAGAG
>JAIPMN010007102.1:0-15478 GCA_020650975.1 Apostichopus californicus
CTGTTGATACATAGGTAATAGTACAGGATCAAGAGAGAATGTGATGTTGATACATAGACCGTAATATTACAGGATCAAGAGAGATAATGTGCTGTTGATATATAGACCGTAATAATACAGGATCAAGAGAGAATGTGATGTTGATACATAGGTAATAGTACAGGATCAAGAGAGATAACGTACTGTTGATACATAGGTAATAGTACAGGATCAAGAGAGGGAACGTACTGTTGATACATAGGTAATAGTACAGGATCAAGAGAGATAACGTACTGTTGATACATAGGTAAAAGTACAGGATCAAGAGAGGGAACGTACTGTTGATACATAGGTAATAGCACAGGATCAAGAGAGGGAACGTACTGTTGATACATAGGTAATAGTACAGGATCAAGAGAGGGAACGTACTGTTGATACATAGGTAATAGTACAGGATCAAGAGAGGGAACGTGCTGTTGATACATAGGTAATAGTACAGGATCAAGAGAGAATGTGATGTTGATACATAGACCGTAATATTACAGGATCAAGAGAGATAATGTGCTGTTGATATATAGACCGTAATAATACAGGATCAAGAGAGAATGTGATGTTGATACATAGGTAATAGTACAGGATCAAGAGAGATAACGTACTGTTGATACATAGGTAATAGTACAGGATCAAGAGAGGGAACGTGCTGTTGATACATAGGTTATAGTACAGGATCAAGAGAGGGAACATACTGTTGATACATAGGTAATAGTACAGGATCAAGAGAGAGAACGTGCTGTTGATACATAGGTAATAGTACAGGATCAAGAGAGAGAACGTACTGTTGATACATAGGTAATAGTACAGGATCAAGAGAGAGAACGTACTGTTGATACATAGGTAATAGTACAGGATCAAGAGAGAGAACGTGATGTTGATACATAGGTAATAGTACAGGATCAAGAGAGAGAACGTACTGTTGATACATAGGTAATAGTACAGGATCAAGAGAGATAGTGTGTTGTTGATACATAGGTAATAGTACAGGATCAAGAGAGAGAACGTACTGTTGATACATAGGTAATAGTACAGGATCAAGAGAGGGAACGTACTGTTGATACATAGGTAATAGTACAGGATCAAGAGAGATAACGTACTGTTGATACATAGGTAATAGTACAGGATCAAGAGAGGGAACGTACTGTTGATACATAGGTAATAGTACAGCATCAAGAGAGAGAACATGGATGGATTAAAGGAGTTCTCCGTAAAGCTAAACACTGGGTGATGTGATGCTGTCACGCTAGAGACACAGATATTCCATTCTGTTACATGAAACCCCTCCATCTCAAATTCTAAATATTACCAGGTTACTTGTAATGGTGTGTTTGGTTGAACATAGGTTCCAATTCCGTAAGAAAATCGCTGTAGGAAATCCTCACAACAAAACGGACAATGTTGGCACTTTGGATGGTAGAATGAGAATGAAGGGCATAGACCGGGGGGAGGGAACGGTTACCAGTTCATTCTAGGCACGGTAGAAGGGAGTGCTAGGGTTGTGAGGAGACAGGTAAGCTCGTCACTCGTAAATTTCCAAACCAGTAAGTTTTGGAATGTTTGGTTGTTTGATGACCACGTTTACCTGTTCCATGTAAAGTATGTAATGGGTAGTCTGTGATGTCATCAGTGTAAATGTTGTACAGACACCTTCTTTTATTAATTTGCATCATTGTCATGATGGTGTGTCCTTACAATGTTGTAGTTCTTGTGGAATGTCTGCTAATTATAGTGAAATGTCTTCCACAACTTTATTTCTTAGCATTTCAACAGTCCATTTGATTTTTAAGTTCTGATATGAAAAAGGCTTTCATATCTTCTCATCTGGCTAAACATGGCATCGATGCTTGCTTTAATTTATTGTAGGAGATTGATTTTTACCTGTTGATGCAGGGAAGTTTGCCTCAGTTATAACGATTCTGTTTTGCTGTGGTTAAATTGCGGTACATCATCCAGGGAATCGAATGATCCTTGAATCGTGGTACTAAGAGAAGTTTCGTAATATCTCTCGACTCGTGCTATGACCAGAGTTGTCAGGCCAATCAGGAAAAGTGCAACTAACCTTTACAGTTTTTCATTATTGACATATTGATTATTTTCCTGTCAGTGTTTTGTCATTTTTATTTAAATTTCATGAAGGCTTTAAAAGTTGTTCAGCGAATTTATTTAAGTATGAGTTTAAGCAGTGCCCTAATTGGTAGGTGAACTGGATGCTTATATTATTCTTGTAACTACTGCATAGACATTAACATTGACTAGTTACTAAAGTAGAGTTAGCATTGAGGAGAGTAAATATCAATACCTAACCCTATCAGCTGTTTCCCAATGGTGTTTTACTGATGTAAGACAATCATCATTTTATCATCACTGTTGCCAGCTTCTCAGTAAAGTTGCTATCCAAGTTTAGAGAACTATCACCACAGACCTGCCATCCACCTGATGCCCCCGCAATATTCCAGCTGAATTTTAACTACTATTATCATTATTATTATTGCTCGCTTGCATTTTCAAAAACCTTGAGACAAAATCTTACTGCATCGTCAAATTTAACACTTTTACACACCTCGGCCGATTTGTCACATTTCTGCCAAAATTGCCAACGTGCATGGCTGAGGTATTGATTCCTTCTGCCGTAGATTTATTACAAAGAAAGATAGAAATAACTAAAAGGTGGCAAATATTTGCATCAGCGTGAGTGTTGACTGCTTATTTTGTCAAGCTAGATGGGAGCAATTAACTCAGTGGCACGTCCAGTTACCATACTCATGACTGACTACAGGGCAAAGATCCTCGGAAATTCACAGCCAGCCGACTAACTTGTCAACCGTAAGAGAGGCAGATGTCAAATGTACTAGCTCTGGTAGACAGTGTGAAACGAGATTTGGCCAAGTAGTGTGATAAAACCGTGAAAGAAAACTCCACCAGATTAGCTTTTTAAGAGAACTTCTAAATCGATTTGATATCTGACAAAATGTAAATACATTTGACATGATTTGGTCCAATTTGTTTAATTAGGTTCAGTTTCACCCATTTTGAGAAGAAAAAAACAGCAATGAAACAATATGTAGAAGTACCTTACTGATTAACAAGATTAAGATATGTTGAGGAAGGTTTCACATTTTACTATAAACTTTAAACTATATAAATGTCATATTGCTACTACAGTATGTAGGGTATGTAAAGTTGTAATTCTCTTCAAAGTAATGTTTAAGAATAATATTCGATAGCATTTCTCTACTTCATTATATTAAACTCATATATAAATTGCTTTTTCGTCTTTCTTAATTGTGCAATGTTTGGCAATTAATTTTATTCAAATGGTAAATTTTCAAATTTCTTAAACAGGATGTGTCTTTCGTGTGAAGTTTTCACTCTTGTCGATATGTTCGACATACAAAATAGGTCAAGCTTGAAAATGAAAGCTAACTTACCTATCAAAACCACTTTGCGGTTAGATCTGGTCTTGTTTGTTGCAAGTTACCGCTACAATTATTCCACAGCAGTCGCTTCTGGGTTAAACACTTTTTGATATGAAAGATATTGATTTTCTTTAAACAGAAATACTCCTCTAATTGGTTATGCTCTGTAAATTTAATATATTGCTTGTACAATCATGTAAAAGGTTTGTTTTCCCTGATTTCTGTTTTATCTGAGCAGTTTTCCAGTTTTGCTTATTTCATGTGAAATAGTTTATTTTTGAGTGGTTTATTACTTCTTGAAGGTTGTAGCTTTGTGATTTTGATTCCTGCTCCTACTTGTCGGAGTGGGGAGGATATTTTTTATAATCATTGTTTTTATTATAAGCTATTTTGCACAGAACATCATTTTGTAGCTGAAACTTACACAGAGGGTTTGAAGAGGTTAAGTTTAGCTTATGAAGTGTGGGCACTGTGTTAGGATACCAATATTCGTTTCATCATTACCATGGAAACCAACCAATTTCCTGTACAGAGGTGTTAAAAAAAAAAGTAAATGTGCATATCCAAGTTATTATTTTATTTTATTAATTAAAATAAGCAGATGTTATATGAAAAATTTAAAACCTATAGACAAACCAGCACTTTGTTGGAAACTTGTATAAATTTAAGGCAATTTGCAGACTAGATGTGTTACCTTTTCCAATGTCATGGTCGCTTAGAGCTTTTGAGTTCATTAACAGTAAAACTGTATACTTTAAGTGTTACTTAGTGTTATTTTAGTGTTATTAGTGTTATTTAGTGTTATAAGTGTTATTTTAGAGTTATTTTGGTGCTTCTCCATAAGAAACTACTATAACGATGGGAATAGCTGTGTTGAAGAGCAAATTCACTCTAGTCAATCAGATGCTAAGGACAGATGCATTTGGATTCATCTTAGGTTGATATGATCAGAGGAAAAGTGTGCCTGGGGGCTTGGTTTCTGTTGGTTGCTGTTAAGATTCTGTGGAAATAAGTACACAAACATGAACACAGCTGTAAATGCAAGAATGTCGTTAATTTCTTGCCTTAGATATGAACATGGCTGATAATTACCATCTTAATTATCCAATTCAGCCCCAATCTGTAGATCATTAGCAGACAACAGTTAAAAGTCATCAATCATCAAATTTAAGAGATTAGCTGTTGTTGTTGTTTTTGTTAGCTGTTTAATTCTATAAATAGAGAATCTCATAATTAAGTGTCTATTGTTTAATTTAATCTTTAGATGGTAAGTAGAGATTATCAATACTAGACAAACTGCTATGTTACATGAATACATAAAGATGATACATTAACAATCCAACATGGTAAATTGTGAGGTAGCATGGTGGTAATATAACTACTAACTACTGAATGGATTCCAATTGGTCAAACACTCTATCAGGAGATCTTCTTCTCTCCAGATGTGGAATTTTATAAGACAGGTGTACAATGGGTATTATGGGTATCTTGATTATAGCTATCTTTACTAAGTGTATCTTTATTAAGGGTATCTTTATTATGAGTATCTTTATTATGGGTATCTTTATTATGAGTATCTTTATTATGAGTATCTTTATTATGGGTATCTTTATTGAAGAGATCTTATTATGGCTATCTTTATTATGGCTATCTTTATTAAGGGTCTCTTATTAAAGGTATCTTTATTATGGCTATCTTTACTATGTGTATCTTTATTATGGGTATCATTAGTATGGCTATCTTTATTATGGCTATCTTTACTATGTGTATCTTTACTATGTGTATCTTTATTATGGCTATCTATATTATGTGTATCTTTTTTATGGGTATCTTTATTATGGCTATCTTGATTATGGCTATCTTTATGATGGCTATCTTTACTATGTGTATCTTCATCATGAGAATCTTTACTATGTGTATCTTTTTTATGGGTATCTTTATTATGGCTATCTATATTATGATGGGACACTCAGATCCCTGAGACAAAACCAGTATTACTTTGCTGAGATCTCAAATATATTTATTAAACCCGACAGGGATTTTTTTCATATTTCTTTCACTTCTCCCCTGTTTTCTCTGTCATAAAACACTCTTAGCATTATTAAAGTTGAGAAGTGTTCTTCTTAAGGGCCTATCAGAGGCAGCTGAAGCATTTATGAGATACATGATCCTACTATAGTTAGGCTGATTACTGATGGAGCCGTCTGTTTCTGGTTATGGTTCACCATTATGTAATATGACAAGTTGTTAGTTGGGTCCCTACAGTATGTAGTTGTTACAAATGTAATGTACCTGGCTGCTAGAACACATATACCCTGGGGCCATATTCAGCTATATACTAAACATGTGACAATAATGTGCAATGTTTCCTGATCTGGACTGATAACAAGTATTTAAATCATGCAAGTATAGCAGATATAAGAGAGATCCATATCAAGAATTATGTATTTTAGGACCATTATTAATGATAAACTCATGATACAAAATGATTATATGTTTCTGACTGTATTGAAAGTGCAGTAACAGTTTCATAAATCTAGAAAGGTGTCATGGTATGATGCTAATTGCTATGGTACTTACAATAAGGTGCTATGATACTTATAATATATGCTGTTATAATATTTATTATGTGATGCTATGGTACTAATAATGTGATGATATGATTCTTATAATAGTTTGATACTAAAATACTAATTATATCAGGCTGTGATATTTAATATGTTATGAAATTTATAATATAATGCTATGGTACTTAAATATGATGCTATTATACTTATAATATGATGTAAATGATATTTACAATATGATGCTATGATACTTATAATATGTTGATATTTATAATATGATGCTATGATACTTATAATATGTTATGATATTTATAATATGATGCTGTGGTACTTAAATATGATGCTATGATACTTATAATATGTTGATATTTATAATATGATGCTATGATACTTATAATATGTTATGATATTTATAATATGATGCTGTGGTACCTAAATATGATGCTATGATACTTATAATATGTTGATATTTATAATATGATGCTATGATACTTACAATATGTTATGATATTTATCACATGATGCTGTGGTACTTAAATATGATGCTATTATACTTATAATATGTTATAATATTTGTAATATGATGCTATGATACTTATAATATGTTATGATATTTATCACATGATGCTGTGGTACTTAAATATGATGCTATTATTCTCATTATATGATATGAAACCTATGATACGTATAATATGAAGAAATGATAATATATGGATACAGCGCAATAAACATTTTATCATTTGATTTGCTCTTTATAGGTAGTACCATTGACAGGATGGCCTATGATCAGAGATACAATGGTATATGCACTGGCAGTGGTTACTCTTATGCTTGTCATATATGATGGAGAAGTAGTATGGTGAGTATACATGGTAGTAATGCCATTGGTATGATACATACATAGATGTTTTTAGTGTTCTGGTAAACCATGCTATTTGCACTGGTAGTGGTTGCTCTGATGGTATGATACATACATAGAGGGTTTTCAGTGTTCTGATAACCATGCTGTTTGCACTGGTAGTGTTTGCTCTGATGGTATGATACATACACATGTTTTCAGTGTTCTGGTAAACCATGCTGTTTGCACTGGTAGTGGTTGCTCTGATGGTATGATACATACATTTATAGGGTTTTCAGTGTTCTGATAACCATGCTGTTTGCACTGGTTAGTGGTTGCTCTGATGGTATGATACATACATAAATGTTTTTAGTGTTCTGGTAAACCATGCTGCTTTGCACTGGTAGTGGTTGCTCTGATGGTATGATACATACATAGAGGGTTTTCAGTGTTCTGATAACCATGCTGTTTGCACTGGTAGTGGTTGCTCTGATGGTATGATACATACACATGTTTTCAGTGTTCTGGTAAACCATGCTGTTTACACTGGTAGTGGTTGCTCTGATGGTATACATACATTTATAGGGTTTTCAGTGTTCTGATAACCATGCTGTTTGCACTGGTAGTGGTTGCTCTGATGGTATACATACACATGTTTTCAGTGTCCTGGTGAACCATGCTGTTTACACTGGTAGTGGTTGCTCTGATGGTATGATACATACATTTATAGGGTTTTCAGTGTTCTGATAACCATACTGTTTGCACTGGTAGTGGTTGCTCTGATGGTATGATACATACATATGTTTTCAGTGTTCTGGTAAATCATGCTGTTTGCAGTGGTAGTGGTTGCTCTGATGGTATGATACATACATAGAGGGTTAATTATCAGTGTTCTGGTATGCAATGGTTTACACACTAACAGTGTTGTCTGTCGTAAATGCCTCATGAAGAAGCTATATGTGGATGGTCTTTTATGAGGGGGACATTGGCTGCTCTGATGTTAAGTATTTAAGTCTGTTATTTAGCTACAATGTTGGTATTTATAATGGTAACGGCTAATCACTAAATCCAACTGGGAGTGGGTTTATTTCTAAGTAACTGCTGTTATTTTTCTTAAATGGAGGGAAAATCCTGCCTTATAAAAAATAAAAAAGCCCAGTATATTTGTAGCTGTCTTTAATGAATGTTTACTGTACCACAATCTGATGCTAACATTGCTTGGAAAACTTGCAATGAATTATTGCTAAAATAAGAGTTGTGGTTAAAGTTTGCTCTTATTTTTGTTCATTAAAACAGATAGAAACAACCTCCTATATTACTTCTTATTCCCCTAGGATTTATATCTTTTGAAATCGTAAAAGTTTTCATTATTTCTAATAATTTTGAAATCTTTAGGTTACTAACCAGTGACTAAATCTCATGTTCTAGTGGTAATAGATCGCCCATGCTTAATGTGGTCAGCTCTCCTTTGGTCTTTATATGGCTTTATGAATATTCATTAAAAGGCAAACAAACTTATATTACACCAGTGGGCATTCATTAACTTGCAAAATGATTAAATAATGCATTCTTAGGGTATGAAGACTTTTAGCATATCTGATTATAGATGGGGGTGAATATTTTTATTTTTATATATTCTAAATAATCTGCAGTTATTTATACTGGTGTTTTTAGAGTTTCTAAGGTTTGTTTCAAAGGTCACCACTTGTTCGAATGTTACAGAGGTGGATTGGGGGTGGGTGTTTCAAGCCAAGCCAATCATTGTACTGTTGAAGTATTTTAGTATGTATGGTCTCTATTGGTTGGTAAGGTATTCCCATGCAAGGGACATAAACAGCAAAAGGCACAAACTTTTGATGTATTAAAAGCTTAAGAACAATTTCCATTAGTCTAGTTTGTATTTTGTACCACTTTTGTTTCTCGCGGGAAAATATTCTTCAAGTAGTAGAGGGCTCATCAATCAAAGTGGCTGAACTACTTAGTCTAGCACACTCCATTAGATCAGCACATCAGAAGCAATAGAAAACTGAACAGTAAACTTCAAGTCTCTCATGACTTTAAATATCACATTTTGTAATTCAAGGACAAATGGTGCTGAATGTTATACATTGAGTCTCTGTTCTTTGCATAAAGTTAAAAGAACCGATTGATTTATCTCAACTTATTTATTCTTTAGAACAAACGGATTAACATTTAGATGAACAAATAGGCCTCAAAGACTTTGGTAATTTCTGCAGCAGTTTTGAAATCCTGGATTTAGATAGTAGTTGTAAATCTTATTGTAAATCATATTGCCTGTCTGTCATATGATGTTTTTCCATCTTTTATAGGTATGAACCTCTCATCATGCTGATTATGTATGCTGGCTACATCGTTCTAATGTGGTGAGTATTACATAACAGTTTTTATATAATCCTGTACCATTATATATAACCTTGGGTAATATGTTTAAGGAGGAGGGGGTCATAAAAAATTGGTTTAACTTAGAAAAGGGACTATCAGCCATGTGAGCAAGTTGTGTAACAACCTTTTAGAAGCAGTCAATTTGCCACCAACAGTGAGGATGACAAAATGCATTGCATTCCTATTAATCAAAGTTGTGGAGTTACAATTGCCTCCTCCAAGTCCCACATCTGTCAATAAGTCAACAGCCTTGGCTAGAAGAGTGCGTGGTCAACAGCCATGGCTAGAAGAGTGCGTGGTCAACAGCCATGGCTAGAAGAGTGCGTGGTCAACAGCCATGGCTAGAAGAGTGCGTGGTCAACAGCCATGGCTAGAATAGTACGTCATCAGCAGCCATGGCTAGCAGAGTGTATGGTCAACAGCCATGGCTAGAAGAGTGCGTGGTCAACAGCCTTGGCTAGAAGAGTGCGTGGTCAACAGCCATGGCTAGAATAGTACGTCATCAGCAGCCATGGCTAGAAGAGTGCGTGGTCAACAGCCATAGCTAGAAGAGTGCGTGGTCAACAGCCATGGCTAGAATAGTACGTCATCAGCAGCCATGGCTAGAAGAGTGCGTGGTCAACAGCCATGGCTAGAAGAGTGCGTGGTCAACAGCCATGGCAAGAATAGTACGTCATCAGCAGCCATGGCTAGAAGAGTGCGTGGTCAACAGCCATAGCTAGAAGAGTGCGTGGTCAACAGCCATGGCTAGAATAGTACGTCATCAGCAGCCATGGCTAGCAGAGTGTATGGTCAACAGCCATGGCTAGAAGAGTGCGTGGTCAACAGCCATGGCTAGAATAGTGCGTGGTCAACAGCCATGGCTAGCAGAGTGTATGGTCAACAGCCATGGCTAGAAGAGTGCGTGGTCAACAGCCATGGCTAGAATAGTGCGTGGTCAACAGCCATGGCTAGCAGAGTGTATGGTCAACAGCCATAGCTAGAAGAGTGCGTGGTCAACAGCCATGGCTAGAATAGTGCGTCATCAGCAGCCATGGCTAGCAGAGTGTATGGTCAACAGCCATGGCTAGAAGAGTGCGTGGTCAACAGCCATGGCTAGAATAGTACGTCATCAGCAGCCATGGCTAGCAGAGTGTATGGTCAACAGCCATGGCTAGAAGAGTGCGTGGTCAACAGCCATGGCTAGAAGAGTGCGTGGTCAACAGCCATGGCTAGAAGAGTGCGCAACAGCCATGGCTAGAAAAGTGCATGGTCAACAGCCATGGCTAGAAGAGTGCATGGTGGAAGTGCCATTCCAAAATGTTTCCATCACACAAGAATTTATGAGTTTTAACATTTGACTTGAAAACAACTCCAGTCAGTTAGGTGGCTGATTTTGATACTTTCAAGATTAAAAGTTTCACATTGTTGTTTAGATATTTGAACTCAATGCAGGGCTTAACCATTAGTTAACTCAAGGCATGGCTTGACCATTAGTTAACTCAATGCATGGCTTGACCATTAGTTAACTCAATACAGGGCTTAACCATTAGTAAACTCAATGCATGGCTTGACCATTAGTTAACTCAATGCAGGGCTTGACCATTAGTTAACTCAATGCAGGGCTTGACCATTAGTTAACTCAATGCAGGGCTCGACCATTAGTTAACTCAATGCAGGGCTTGACCATTAGTTAACTCGATGCAGGGCTTGACCATTAGTTAACTCAACACAGGGCTTAACCATTAGTAAACTCAATGCATGGCTTGACCATTAGTTAACTCAATGCAGGGCTTGACCATTAGTTAACTCAATGCAGGGCTTGACCATTAGTTAACTCAATGCAGGGTTTGACCATTAGTTAACTCAATGCAGGGCTTGACCATTAGTTAACTCAATGCAGGGCTTTACTTAGTTAACTTAATGCAGGGCTTGACCATTAGTTAACTCAATGCATGGCTTGACTATTAGTTAACTCAATGCAGGGCTTGACCATTAGTTAACTCGATGCATGGCTTGACCATTAGTTAACTCAATGCAGGGTTTGACCATTAGTTGAACTCAATGCAGGGCTTGACCATTAGTTAACTCGATCCAGGGCTTGACCATTAGTTCTCAGCCATAGAATACAGGTTATATCATCCACACAAAATAGTGTGATTTATTGAATAAAACATGGTTACAGTTGGAAACACCATGGGATACACAAACATGAATAAGAAACATGTGCACAATGGAGACCAGCATGGGTATGTATCCACCATGGATAAGTAAGCCCTAACTGTTTACAATGGAAGCAGCATGGATATACCAGCATGGATATATTATGTACCCCTGTTTATAGTGGAAACCACTATGGGTATACCAAGGTTGATTCATACAATATTTACTAACATTCATACCAAAATAATTTAGTGTTCTCTGTATCGCTGGGAAATATCATCAAAAAATTGTATTTGACCTCTTAGTTGTATCTTACCCTCATTAGTATGTACAAGCTCTAAGATACATCAGTCTAATAATAAGCACATTCTTGATCAGCTTGATTCTAATTAATGCACGAATCATTTCACTTTGGGTATGTAGCCATCTTTTGTGCTGTCAGTGTTAGTTACTTTTATACAACACCTAATTGTATTCTGGTCATTGATTGGTCAATTGCTCGTTGATTGCATGCAAAATCCGCTCTTTTGCACTCTATGAAATAGAACCATGGGTTATACTTTTTTGTAGCACTTTTTTCAATGGTAAGAGAGCAGAGAAACCTGTCTGTTCAAAACAATCTGTTGCATGAGTGCATTTTACCAATTTTTTTGCATTTCCAGGTGGCCTCAGATGCAATTTGGTGCAATATTGCACACTTCAACCCCCACTCCATTTTGTAAATAATTTTGCATTTTCACCTGGACTTAGATGCAATTTGGTGCTCCAAATGAGATTTTGTTCTCATTTGGAAATGAAAAAGGGGTTTTCTGACTTTCGAAGCGGGGGGGGGAGGGGCGGAATGATACTTCGGCCCCCCCCCATATTTTTCACTGGGGGGATGGCACCCCCCAGCCCCCGGTTCCTACGCCCTTGATATAGGGCTATGTAAGTGATTTGATGTCAAAGGTCATGTTAGAGTGCTGTTTACAGCTGTCATAAGAGAATGCAATGCTCATGCAAATAGCTCAAAGGACTTCATATAGGGCTATGTAAGTGATTTGATGTCAAAGGTCATTTGAGAGTGCTACCAATCAGAGATTCAGTTATTTTGTACAAATCGTTACGATGTATGTTAAGATTCAAACCATCTACTTAGTACAGGAAGATGGGAATTTCTTGTGTTTTCCCTGCTCTTAAATTCCCTTCAAGGATGCTCACAGTTTGATTCCATGGAAACGCTTATATGTTAGTACGGACGTACCTGTATCAACTCTTGATAAAATCAATCAATACGTTCTTCACGCAGAAGTCTTCATCACCCCAGGAGAGCCTTAAGCCAATGCTCAAATTATGAATTTCAGTTGGTTTGTTACGAAAGTATAGGCTGTTTCCAACAGTGTTTGCCATTTGATAATCACTTTAAGGTGAATGCTAAAGCTGTTGAATAAACCGAATCATCACATATAATGGAATAAAGCAATTGCTTCTATCTTGTATTCAAAGTAATATTTCTTTTGGGCAAAAAAAAAGGAGGAGAAAAACTTACAAATGAGAAGTAACAAAAACTATTATTCTAAGATGATTATTTAATATGCAGTAGATAATTAGGTTCAGGGGGAGGCATAGTGACTTTATTCATGTAATATTTAAAGACATCCTAAGGCAGAGGTCTCACGTTATTGAAGGAAATGAGCTTTAAAGTGACACAGAGAAACAGTTTGGTGTAATAGAGATCTGATATTTAATGTAACAGATGTAGTATGTGATATGTGATGAATGATCAGTAACAGTTAGATTTGAATAATAAATGTGAGTATTTATTTATTGTGACTACATTTTATGCAGGTTTACACTTATGGCTTTAAGTCCTTTCCATATCAGTTACGGTTACCTATAATTTATTGCAATCAGATAAGCAATTTAGTTTCATGTGTGGTTTAAACTGAGATGTACATTACATCTGCTCTTTAAAGTAGCAATAGTTCAAGATTCACAGTCTTCTTTGGGTAGAAACAATGGGTAAAGGTTACAAGAGTTTTATGATGTAAAGTAGCCCAAACTTATGGACATATCTTGAAAATGCCACGTCTCAGAAAGTGAAAAAAAGTGTGACTCTAGAAGGGAATCTCAATACTGGCAGTTTTGTCAATATAGAGGCTTAAAATAAGATTTGTTTACAGTGGAGTTGAAACTATGACTCTGCACATTGATGGATGACTGTGTTCTTATGTACCGTGTATTTTACATAGAATGGACAATTAAATGGAAGTACACCTAGGCCGTGTATGCATGTGTGGTTTAAAATATACATTTTCAATCTTCGCATTGTGGTAACTTGGAACACAACAGAGGACATTTTTGGACTGACATATTCCTCATGAAATGTTTTCTTGCAATGTTGATGTTGTATGGGTGAGTGTATGTGACACCTGCTTGTAAACATGATAAGTCAAAAGTACAACTTGGTTGAACTTCAAACTTGGAATGTAGATCCTGCTTGGTGACTGCAATAAACCTATTGACGTTGGTGGAGGTCAAAGATAAATGCCAAAGTACCGCTTGGATGAAATTCATACTTGACAGATCCCCTTCTGTGCAAGAACCTTCCTGATCACTGACTGGTCAACCAACACTTTAAAAACCTTGTTTTCAGTTTGCTGTTATTTTTATGCAAAATGTGGCAAGGAATCATTAAGCAAAGTGGCTCTGTGATTGGTTTTCATGTTCATCTGGAAGTTATCATCAAAACTAAATATGCAGGATATGTCTTTGACCTTTGACCTACCCATCCCACTACTCCTCCACCTCACTCCTCCCCAGCAACATTTTCCATACCACCTTTCCAAAAACACTTCAGCAAGAAATATGAGGTCTTTTTTGATGGCCTGTCTTGAATATCAGGATAAAGTTAATGGATTTGATTTCCTTGCATAAGTGCATATTGTGCATGGCTAGTTTTGGTCAGACTGGGCATTGCCTATTGATCAATCATTTGGTTAGCTGGCAAAATTAATTAGTGTAAATGGGTCAGTCCATGCAGATACCATTGAACAATAAGGTTGAGTAAGATTGAAATAATAGGCAAAGAGAACACATTGTCAGCAGCTATCATCTACAGTATATGCATGTCAGAGTAGATTTTATACATTAAACCATGGTGAGGAGAGTACTGAATGCCACTACAAGGTGAACACATTGTAGGCAGCTAGCATATGCATGTCAGAGTAGATTTTATACATTAAACCATGGTGAGGAGAGTACTAAATGCCACTACAAGGTGAACACATTGTAGGCAGCTAGCATGTATGTCAGAGTAGATTTTATACATTAAACCATGGTGAGGAGAGTACTAAATGCCACTACAAGGTGAACACATTGTAGGCAGCTAGCATATATACAGTATGTATGACAGAGTAGATTTTATACATTAAACTATTGTGAGGAGAGTACTAAATGCCACTACAAGGAGAACACATTGTAGGCAGCAAGCATATATGTCAGGGTAGATTTTATACATTAAACCATGGTGAGGAGAGTACTAAATGCCACTACAAGGTGAACACATTGTAGGCAGCTAGCATATATACAGTATGTATGACAGAGTAGATTTTATACATTAAACTATTGTGAGGAGAGTACTAAATGCCACTACAAGGAGAACACATTGTAGGCAGCAAGCATATGTATGTCAGAGTAGATTTTATACATTACACCATTATGAGGATAGTACTGTATGCCACTGCAAGGAGAACACATTGTCGGCAGCTAACATGTATGTCAGAGTAGATTTTATACATTACACCATTGTGCGGAGAGTACTAAATGCCACTACAAGGTGAATGTACTGTAAAGCTCCCATAATAAAGAAACATTTTTTGAGTTGTCTCTAAATATTTGCCTTTATTTTGAAATTGATGTTTAGTATTTTAAGAAACTAGATAGTATCAACAAGTGAGGTTTGTTTCAGAAACTCTTTAAATAATACTTGCTAACAGACTACATTTGGTGTTGGTGTATAGGTTAGAGGTAAACTGTACTATCAGCTAAAATGTCTCCCCATGTTATACTTGGGAGGGGGGGGGGGGTCGTGTGAGTTT
>JAIPMN010007103.1:0-20244 GCA_020650975.1 Apostichopus californicus
TTCATGAATTTATCATAGATATATACTGTAGTCAGTCATTCAGCCCCTGAATCAGTGAGTCAGTCATTCAGTTACTTATGTACTAAGTAAACAGCATTCTGCATTGGTCGACTTAACTTCTGACAGAACAGTGAAGACATAAAAGTTAATGAAACTGGTAAATATGTGCAAAAATCAAGATAGAGATGGCACATGTGGTTAGTGTCACAGACAATCTGCGATACACAATTTTGAATTTCATAGAGTTTCTCATTTCTATTCCATAATTGGAAATACTAAAAGAAAAATTTAACCGCTTTCATGAATTTATCATAGATATATACTGTAGTCAGTCATTCAGCCCCTGAATCAGTGAGTCAGTCATTCAGTTACTTATGTACTAAGTAAACAGCATTCTGCATTGGTCGACTTAACTTCTGACAGAACAGTGAAGACATACTGTATAAATTAGGAAACAGTATTGTACTGTAACAGTGGGGAAAACCTTGACACTGCCCTACCAGGCTACCACCAGTTGTCACTGCACCATCTATACAGGGATAAGTATTTTGGGGCTACAAAGTGTAGCAATAGCTGTTTGAGTAACATCATCAAGAGAGATGTGATGAAAACTCAAGTGTTGTGATCACTCATGACTCAGGATTTCAAAAGAGAAATGAATCAAACAAATCTGTCAAGTTTTTTTCCCTTAGAATCTGGTGACTGGAATTAAAGACTTGACACCAGTCACAAAACTAGGATCATCATTAAATTGAAAAGACTCTTTACAACGTTAAACAAAACAAAACACTTCATCAAAATAGTTTGGTATGATTCATTGCAACTTTAAAGAATACAAAACCCTTTGTCAAAATAATTTGTTCGGTATGATTCATCGCAAAAATTCAGCACAAAACTATGTACCTTTTGTCAACTACTGACAGTAATCACAATGAGTTTCTATTTTTGAAATTTAATGTTGTACAATAATAGGAACACAAAATTGCAATGAACTACAGTACTTGTGTCTGGTTAATAACTACAGTACAACGTTATTGCTGAACAACATGGTTTATGGCAACATCCTTAAGTCTATCCTACTCTGCTGTAAACATCACAAAAGAACACCCCCTTCCCAAACACCCCCTTCCCAACACCCCCATGCACAACACCCCTTATCCAACACCCTTCTCCAACAGCCCTTCCCCTAAAACCCCTTCCACAACCCTCCCTTCCCCCAACACTCCCTTCCTCCAACACCCCCTTCCCAGGCCAACACCCCTTCACAACACCCCTTCACAACACCCCCTTCCACAACACCCCCTTCCACAACACCCTCTTCTCCAACACCCCCTTCTCCAACACCCCCGTCCACAACACCCCCTTCTCCAACACCCGCTCCCCAACACCCCCTTCCACAACACCTCCTTTCCCAACACCCTTCGCCAACACCCCTTCACAACACCCCTTTCCCAACATCTCCTTCCCAACACCCCCTTCCCAACACCCCCTTTCCCAAAACCCCTTCCCCAACACCCCTTCCACAACACCTTTTCTCCAACACCTCCTTCCCAACACCCCTTTCCCAACACCTACTTCCCCAACACCTCCTTCCCCAACACCCCTTCCCCTACACCCCTTTCCTCAACACCTCCTTCCCAACACCCCTTCCCAACATCCCCATGGTACTCACCATTCCATCCTCTCTATCGATGGTTTCTATTGCATGATTTAAGCTGCTTCTACCGAGGTAGTGGTCCTGTTCTGGTGGGTACTCGCTCAGGACAGATAGGAGATTGTCAACATTGAGGTAGTTATCATCATCAAGATGGCAAAACCACCTAACGAAACAAGTAGAGATAAAAGACAAAAAAAAGTTATTTCAATCAGTAATGACAATGAAAAGTTGGATACTTTAATCTGTCTACTATAATCGATGTTGATTTGAGTTTTAGTGAATCCAGACTTGTACTTACCTTCTACCTTGTAGCATGGTACCCTGTACTTGTACTCAAGCTTGTGGATTTGTTCCCAGATTGTACTCAGAACTTTTCGGAAATCTAGTTTGAGATACAAGATTTAGTACTCATATTCTCAGTTGGGGTCTTGAACTCACGCTTGTACTCACACCGAGAATTGTACTGGTGTTAATGCTGTGGTAAGCATACCAGTGTCGATCAACTCTTACCAATTTAATGGTAGATTCTGACCTGTATAAGATACTTAAGTTTTCCTGTAAATTATCTCAAGATTGCATCTGGACATGGAAAAGTTGTTGAACAGTACTGTAGAGTGTTATAACCAGTCTGTTATAACAATTTATAATTTCACACCAAGATTAGTAAAGTCAATGGAGGAACCAAATAAATGCCAGTCAGGGACCAGATGCTCCCTTCAGGCTTCACCCCTCTCCTACCCCTCCCCCACCCCATAACTTGTCAAACATCCTGCATAACCAATGCCAGGAATCATTTTGTAACATTGCTTAGTCACTTTACGACAAAATTTTGTTTAAAGGAATGTATATTGTGGACAGCAACATACAAACATTTGTTGCTGAAATAATTAGTTATTGTACAGATCTACAGTAGGAGCATACACCTACAAGAGCCTGACTACACTCAAGTGGACCCCTGGTTCCTAACAATAACCTACACACTGAAGGCCACCTTTTACAGAAAGAGGACCCTATAGTCTAGGAAACCTTTACCCCCCCCTTCCTTAGAAAATATGTGCCTTGTACTATTGTACCAATTGTGTGGCAAGTCTCGCCAAAGAAATTTCAAATAAAATAGTCAAAAAGCGAAGAATAATCAGAAAAGAGAAATACTAGACCTCAACTTTACTATTTAACTGACTAACTTAATTCGACTAAATTCACAATTTGCAGAACAAATCCTCTGGCCGTTTTTCCAAGATTCACTAAAAAATTATCCTAGTGAATGTCAGCGAAATACTTCTGCTTGCCGAACAGAGTTGTTGTAATTACCCAGTAATTAGCTGAAGCAGATGTCTGACGACAAATACCACTGACAACTGACGACCCTAATAGACGACTCTATATGCAAAGTAATCTACAGCATACCTACAGTGTGGTTAAATTAGTGTCAATGTTCATTATCAAAAGTATTTCAAATTTTCTCAACGAGTTTCTATAAATAAATACTTTCTTTAGCGACTGTATATCATATATCCCTTTAATGGTGTGAATTTCAACAAGGCTTTGTTATATCTCAATGGTTCAATATATCAGAAAGACAGTTGTTTAACTATTACCCTGTACTGCCAACTGTTGACTTCACATCTGTAACCGAATCAATGCGGAGAACTTCACCAAAATCTAATTAAGCGTTCCCTTTACAAAAGGTGCTATGTGGGCTGAACCTCACTGATTAACAACTTTGGAGGGGAAAAAAAAGAATTCAATAAATAGCCTGTCTACCACAGTTGTTTGTTTGGGTGGCCTTGACTTTTCAAAATAGTACCCTGGATAAACTGAACTCAAAATATTGAAGGCTGACTTGCTGTAAACAACTTCCACACATACATACTGTACCTACACACATACATATATATACATCCACATACATACAAACATACATCTACATGCACCCTTACACGGATGCACACATACTGTACATACATACATTGTTTTACTGGAGCAGTTATCCACCACAACCCTTCCATCATGCCTAACACATCTCCCCCTATCCCCAGCTGACCCTTCCTGCAGGTCCTCCATCCAGCACCTGGTACCCTTTAATGTAACTTAGATAATCTCCAGTTGATATACTGGTCCATCAATTAGCCTTAATACTTCTAGTTAAAGCCACTGTTTGGTAAAGTCTCTCTTAATCTGATAAATGGCCTAGAGCTGGACGATTCAAAGTTTATGGTAGGTTACAACTGCAAACAACCTCTTAGAACTTTTATTAGATCTCACGATGTCAGTTTGATGTGGGTTAACTTTGAAGTAGTCAGTTCAACAGAATCAACACTCTGGTTCTTTGCATATCTCTGATTTACAAGTAGTCCAAGATCCAAATGGGGACCACAACTTTCAATCACGTAGAATATAAATGGGGAGCCAAACTAAGCAAACATGAGTGAACAGCTCTTAGCATATTTAGCAAGGCTTGGTCATACATTAGTACCATACTAATCAATATACCATAATGGTACACTACAATAACACCTACTGCACAGCTTTTACAAAAATTTTAAGAAAATTTCAGACACAACCTCAAAGTACTTGGATTTAAAAATTCATCTGCAGAGGGTCAAAGTTCGTCAAACTTTGAGTGAACTTTGGACAAGGATATGATCATTGACAACCTACACGGTACTATCCCACACCATACTGTATGGGATTGGAATTCTAGCAGTATAACTGTATGTGTAGTACTCTTGTATCCACACCTGTCATCTGAAGTACAGACTTGTAGTACAATTTAGTATGAGTACAAGTACAATGTTCTGAAAGCGAGTACCACTGATTACATAAGTTTGCACTAACTTCCTAGATACTATAAATACTGTGGATGTATCCAACCTGCCAAGTATTTAAGTACAAGTCAATCAATCAATCAGAAGACATTTAGCGCCAAAGTCCACAAGGTTGAGTACAAGTATATAATTTCCCTTAGTATGAGTACTACTGTATGTAGTACAAGGTCCTCTAAATGAGTACAAAAATCCAAGAATACAGTATATAAGTATTAATCCAGAAGGTTGCATACAAGTATATAATTTCCCTTTAATAGTATGAGTACTATGTAGTGCAAGGTTCTCTAAATGGGTACAAAATGTCAAGAACACAGTAAGTACCAATGCAGAAGGTGGAGTACCATACACAAGGTGTCAGGTACTGTAATTATGCTAGACCAGAGAACCACTGACGACACAGTGCTAAGTACTTGGGCTTGTTGTTCAGACCATATTAAATGGGTCCCCCTCCCTCCCCTCCCTCCCCTCCCCTCCCTCCCCTCCCCCACTAAATGAACTACAGAATGTGGTTTCCATCATTTAGACATTCCTAATGACAGAGTTATTTAACCATTTATTTCAATACAGAAAAAGTTTAAGTGTGTCCACAAATATATAATGCATTGTTTAATAAGCAGCAAATTTATTTCATTGTCATTTTTATTTCATTGTAATTTGTTCCCCGTGTAAACTGTGATCACGGATGGAAGATACAAATGTTCCCAGTAAGACTGTGCTTTATCTTTCTTTAACTATTGAAATATATGCTACTGTATAGTATTGTAACCTAAGTCTCTACAGTACAAAACACAAGCTGCAACCTCAAATGAGTGTGGGGGGAGGGGGGCTGGTGGTGGATAGTCATAAATACTGTAATATTTTATACATGTATACTCCAGCTTTGCATACACATACATTACTGTATATTTGCTTTACTTCCTACAGTACCCAGCCTGACAAATTGTAGTGCATTAAAACATCTTTAATCGTCTTTTTTTCTTTTTTCAATATATTTACTAATTTACTCCTTTTTTCTTCTCTCCATCCCTTGTCTGCTAATCCCCCCCCCCCCTCCTTACATCCATCTCTTTGTGTTCACCATGCTCATTAACCTGTCTGTATTCTGTGCGTGTTTTTGTCCCTTCTGTTACTGTTACTTATCATTCAGCCTCTGAAGAAGATCCTGCTAGGATCGAAACGTCAGGCCAACTTACTTTTACACGTTCTATTAAACAGGCTCTCTAGTAGATAAGCAGTTTGCTAACAGTTTCATTTTATTGTTACTAATTTGCTCGTCTAAATTCTCTCCAAAAAATCAAGGCCAGCCTTCTGCACTGTACTGTAGCCCTCATACAATGATAATTTGTAATATTAATTCCCAGAACTGCAACAGCTGTTTTCAACTTTCAGCTGTTACAAGCACAAACTGAACAAGAAAGAAAGAAAGAAAAGTCACCTTGGATTAGGTTTTGAATAATGTGATTAGATTGTGCTGTACATTAACTCAACTCCAAAGCTCTGTTTTTTTCATCAGGCAGATAAATGGCCCCACTGTAGTACACAATGCTAAATTGACTACAAAACTTCAAACACTTTGTCAGACACGTTTAAATCATTTTTTTCTTCCCCCACAATTTTTTGAACACCTATTTGTAAGGAATCCAGATATTTTGTGACAATCTTGTTCATAAGTTTCAAAGGAGACATAAATGAACATAGCAATCTTCGGTGAATTTTGGTACCAACAACCAATATTGAAGGTGCTCTCAAGCATTCTTACAGAGGGCGCTGTCCCAATGTGCTAATCTCTACTCTTTATGCATCTCTGTATTGACACAATCCCGTGAGAGTACTCACAAGTCATGTGAACATGCAGGATGAATTTGAAAAGATGCCCTTGGTCGATTGACTAACTATACCAGTTTCAAACAACTAAGTGCTTCAAACAATTAGTTTGACTTGAAACTTCACAAATATGTTTCAAAATATCTGTTTACAAACAATATTGTACAACAGTACAGTACATACTGCAAGTGGAATAACTCACTCAACTATTATGATCTACAGCGTGTGAAATTTTACGAGACTAGTTCGGAACCGATAGGACAGCGCCCTCTGTTGATTTTGGGCTTCATTGGGGCTTCACTTTGTAGTCCCAGGCAAACCTGCTATTGACTGAACTATACTCCTATATATTTACATACGTATTTAACTACAGTGAAGTAATTTATAAGCCATAAATTAAACCAACAATATTGTGCCAATCCATACAGTACCTCCCTGCATATTCTGTCTTATAGAAGTACTTCTTCTTCTTCTTCTTCGGCTTTTAGTTTTCCTTTTAAGTTCTAGGGTTTCAGATGCAATAATTTGCTCTTATTTGTGAAGTCGTCAGATCAAAATGTCAACAGGAATCAAGAGGAAGCCCACCAATCACTAAAAGCAGAGAGCTAGTCAACGCCATAATAAATTGATGGAAGAGACCAATAAAGACACCTGACTTTATTTCAGGATATTTTAAGAGATCCTCGTATTTATAAACGAGAATTGCAAAGGGCAAACAGTCAATTTCATTTGTGGATCTGTTGATCTTAAACTTTTTCGACTTTATATGGTTTGTGTTAGCAACAGACATGTATTGTGCTATACGTCCTACAGTACAGTAAGTGTTGTGTATACCAGATTTACATACTGTTTAAAATTGTTGAATTCAGCGTGTTCTTATAAGGCAGATATTGAATACTAGAAGACTGGGGCGCAACCACATATACACGTCCCTACTTTTCACCCCTTACTCTCTCTTCTCCTCCCCCCATACCCACCCCACTGGCAGACAAAATCATTCAAAATTTCCTAGTGTACAGTACAAATTATTCACATTTTCAGAAACTTTTAAATCATCCCTTTGCAAGCCAGCCAATACAAATGAAGTTAGACTTGCCAAACCCTTTATGTAGCAGTGCCCTCCCCCTCTCCTACCCCTCTTCCTGCTCCTTTCCTCCTCTCCCTCCCCCCTCCGCCCCCCCACCCCAACAAGAATATGCTTTTCTGGTTGGATATGATTCCACAATAGGAAATAAACAATTAATATCTATGGTTGTTAACGTACAGTACCTGGATGGTACAGACTTAACAATATAATTACATTTAACTCATTTCCCTTCGTTCGTTCACTTCTCTCCAGCGAAAAACAAAATTTAAATTATCTTCCATCCAGAACAGACTGAAGTGTGTTTTACGCAAAAGTTAATATTAACATCTCAAACCTTTTGTTGCATGGAAGAGGAGAACATAGAAAACAAAATTATGTTCTGCATTAAATTATTTCCGGCTAAGTTCTTCAAAAGATTTTTCTGGACATTTTAGGACACGTAATGGACATGTCCCTGCAGGTACACATTATCGTAATATATGTAAACATGCCTGTACAGCACAGTACAGATACATACACAGTACATAGAACCAGCATGTATGTGAATACGAGCATATGGGTGCCCAAAGCTTGTGATTTGTAACAGCTCACTGAAGTACAATCAGGTCATTCTATTGCCACCTCAAAAAACACTTCCCATTCATTGACTTCTTCTTTAAAAAAAGAGGAATTCAAAACAAAACAAAACTTTGGATACAAAGCTACTGGAACAGGTGACTATTTAAACGGTGTGAAAACGAGAAAATCAGTTTTTGGAATATATTTGCTTATAAAGTTAACCGTAACAACGCAGCTCTTTTATTTCTCGGCCAGTGTTCATTCAATGGATGAACAAATACATCTGTTTCATGGCCTGCCTTTAATAATAATAATAGTGTATATTGTGGATTGGACTGACTGCTGGGTTATTTCAAAGCAAAACATTACTTGTTGACAAAGTGACTTGCCAAGAAAAACCTCAATCTAATTTAGGGCAAGATCACAACCGCGCTGTTATTGTAACATGGCACCCTTGAAGGGTATTGAGAAGTCTGGAGTACGGCTCTTGTGAATCATCAAGGCCTATTTATTCCAATACGGGCCCGACATGTTACATACAGTTGAAAAACCAACGGTTCACTTTTTCGTCGTCCTGCAATAGTTAATATTTAAATGTTTCCCTTAGAATGCCAAAAACCACACAGCAATCCCAGTCACTCATCCGCCACAAAAATGCCCTCCACCTCCTCCCCACACCTCCCCCTCCACTCCCCAATCAAATTTCCCCAAGATACAGCTTTCGTTCAGCTTTCGCATGGCAAAGAATTATCCCCATCATCGTTACATCATACAAGCAATGTCGAATACGTATTCTTATTAAATATGTATCTTTTATCCTTTCCTTTGTTTGAACCAGTACTAGGTCAAAATGTCCCTTAATTACCAATATCTTCAAACTTAGATGTTATTATACAAGGGCATACTCTTTTCCCCCCTTTAACATCAGTTTTGTCTGTGCCTCTGTTGCCTGCCAACACTTTAATTTAGTTCAACAGAGTACTATTTACTTAACTTACTCTTTGCCCCATAAATTATTATAAATGTGGTTGCTTCTAGTGGGCTTAGATGCTATTTACAGTGTTTGCCCAGACATAATCTAATCTGTCATAAATCACTGCTATTCAAATTCAGAAGATAAAGAGAATACAGATTAAAGAGAGAGAGAAACTGCTGTATCCCCAAAAGTAGTAAACACCATAATTTCAAACATGAATTTTTCTTTTTTTTTGAAATTGCAATTCCAGGGTAGGGAAGGAAAGGGGGGAGAGGGAATTATTATCAAAAACTAATTTTCAGTAGGTTTGGACAGCTTTGTAAATCTAATTCATACTCTTTGTAACAATAGTTTCATTATTTCTTGTCTCAATGTATACTTCCTTCACTTTTGCTTTCACATACAACCATATAAAAACAATTCGGAGAGAGATTTAAGTGTTTTGACAAAAAAGGGTTTTTTGGTACTCCATGCACATCTGCCCCGGTATTGATTCAAACCTGCCCTTTTGTTTCAGGCCCTTTTGTTTCAGGCCCTTTTGTTTCAAGCCCTTTTGTTTCAAGCCTTTCTATTCCAAGTCCTTCTGTTTCGAGCCCTTCTGTTTCAAGGGTTTCTCTTGCTAATTACTGATGATACAAAATGAGCTAACGAACAAAGACAATAGACTGTATTTCGACCGTACATTAATCGTATTTTGTCTAATTAAACAATTTGATGAGGAAGTACTGTATACAATGATTTACTCATATATGTAGGTGTAGTAACTCTTTAAACTGAATAATCTTTAAAAGCTTTAATGAAACAAAAGTAAAGTGTGTGTCTTTAGCTAGCACAGTACTTGACATTACGAACTCTAGCCGAGCACCAGGTGTGCTTAGACAAAGGTTGTGTAAAGTATTAGCTTTGGTAAAAAGTACCAGCACCAGCCACAAAATGTAGTCGTAAGGAAAGTTACGGTTTCCTTTGGGTTAAAATTTAGGTAAATTTTATGTGGTATGAACATCACCTGGCTAATATCTAAAGCAGATGTTTTCAAAATTGTGAGGTAAATACTTTTAATAAAGTCATCAGCATAATATAACTAACTACCAAAAATAAGGTACAAATTCAAATACTGGTCACTCATCTTGGTCTATTTCATAAGAATTGTCTTGCTAGTTTTACTAATGCCACCCAACCCCCCACTTCCTCCCAACCCCACCCCCAGGTGGTTTCCATCATTGACGTTTATTATAGTTATTACTGTACATGTTAAGGTGACACTGAATGGTTAAAACTGAGGCAATCTATTTCAGGAAACTTGTCCAGAAAGGTAGCAACCTTTGCATGCTAACTGTACGTACAGAATTTAACAAGTTCACCCTCTTACCACTCTGGGTTTGCCATGCAGCCCCCTCTGATTCTGACCTATTTCTTAAAACTCCTAAACTTTTTTAACTTTATAAAGCCTAGAGTGAAGTATTAAAAATTATGAAGGCGTTGACAAAAAGTCTCGCATTATACTCATCCCCATCTGCTTTCCCTTACACCCCTCCTTAACCCTTCCCCCCCCCCCTCCCACACCAACTCACCCCCAATTTAATTGTAAGATATACTTTGAACTCTCCTAACAAACTACCTTCCAACTTAAAATACTTCCAGTATTAACCTTGAACTGTTTGTCTGTGCTGTGGTTTTTTAAGGACAAAATGTTTCCATGCCTATAGAAAACCATAAGTTAGCTTCTTCAGCCAAGGTTTCAACTTGCTAGAATTGCATTGAGGTACCATTTGCAGAGGTGTTAAAGAGATTAGCATACTTTACAATAACAATGTACTATTGTACACTGTAGGATTATGTGTAGCCTACACGATGAAAGGAAGTACAGTACTAACACTGAAGATATATGACAGGTGTACCTTACTATAACTGTACTGTTCTGTACAGCACAGTACTACACCTATATACTATTATACTGTAGCTACTGAGGAAACATAATTATTGTTTGAATCAAGTCTTTACCCTCATGGTTACTCTCTGATCAGACAGGTGTGTGTGTGACACTGTGCAATGCTCACTGTGTGGATAGATTTTCTTATAAGTAACTTTCTGTTTTGTATAAGTGGGCAAATGCACTACGATAAAAACTGACCGAGAAATAAAATTTGAGAAGTAAATAATCATAAATAAATTTGAAAGGTGTAAATCAACTTTGAGCTACCGTAGAATGGCAGGGATTTGAAATAGTGACCTTGTAATCTTGAGGTCAGTGGATTTGAAACACATTCTAGCTTAAATCTTTTCTTTTTTTTTAACAGGAGCATATCATGTTTGGAAAGTTTCAGGGTATTATCCATAGGGAAACTTTTAACATCCATCTGACAGGTGCATGGTAAATGAAAAAACTATTACAAAATGTTAAAATGTTTGACTGATTGAGCTTGAATATAATTTGGATTTGATTTAATTTTACAATACTGTTCCACACTGAACTATCCCGTATCTAAATTTGTTTCCCTGAGATATAATGTGAAGCAAAAATCAACTAATGTTACCAAGAGTCAGTGAAGACTGACTTGGCCGGTATACGTCGCCATGGAAACTTGTGAACAAAAAGATTGTCCCAAAATTGTGATTTCCGAATAAATAGATATTCTGCCACTATCAAAGAATTTCTATCGAAATTCTGTCACTTTTTGCCACCATGTTTGAATGACTGCCATTTCCTTATTTTTCATTCGATTTGGCTGAAATTTCCACAACGGTTTGTGTGAGTTCAGTTTTCTTATGCGATCATATTTTATCAACTTGAAGGTCATTTTAGGTCACGAGAGGTCATTTTCTGAAAACGTAGAAAATACTACTCCTCCTACAGCGTTTGTCCAAATCTGCTAACATGTTGTGGATATAAGGTTTGAATGGTGGTGAACCAAAGTTGTTCAGCAAATATATTTTTGTCGTCATGTGAGGGCCCAAAACAGGGCCTTCTGTAGAGTTTTCAATCATGATGAAATGTAGGCCACAGACATATGCGATGATTATGAAATTTGTTTTTGAACTTTAGTATCAATGACCAGTATATGTTTTGATTAAAGTAGCAAAATGTCTTCCATCTTGATTTCCCTGTCGTTTTTTAGAAATAATTTCACCCGTGGGAGACTTGATCAAGTCAAATATTTACTTGTTATTTAGGCTTCCTATCTAGTTTGATTCCATATGCTGTAAAAGGACTACTTGGCAGATTTACCATTTGAGCTTTTCCACAGTTTGTGTGTGTAATACGACATGTGAGAATGACCTATGTTGTCGGAGACAATTCCGAAGTTGCAGGTCGTTCTATTATTGTATGGGTACAATATTCTAGAGCACTTTTGGGACAGCACAATTCAAATGTTATATCCACAACATTTTAGCAGATTAAGCAGAGGAATACTTCTTTTATGTTGCATGAATGAAAACTATGAGGTGCATAAGCCTACACTGTTGGTTCTTTGGTTTTGCAATTTATCCCTAGTAATATGTACAACCAGTGGCGGAGCGCCCATACAGTCAGGGGGGGCAGATGCCCTGCTGGCGCCCTTTTCAGCTTTTTACCACTTTTTACTTATTCGCGATTATTGACTTTTTTATTGCGCTCTCATCTACCTACTGTATTGACATTTGTCACATTTTGTTGGTGTAATTTTCTGACAAAATGCTCTAACGGCTATTTATTCTTCGTTTATCTGCAAATTAGCAAGGCCCAGAAAGGGTCATTTCCAGCGATCTAGGGAGTATCTTTACTAAAAAAAATCTGTACGCTCCGCGCCAACCTGTGGTGGCACTCCGCTTAGATAGTGTCGAAAGTGCCCCTACAGACCATTCTCGCCCCCTCTAACCAATACCCCTAGCTCCGCCACTGTGTACAACCATCTATTGCATAAAATAACTTTGTGATAGTGTTTCCATTTTGATGGCATACAACTTTCTAACATTGTAACAAACTATGTCTGCTATGCGGGAGCATAAGGCATGTGGAAAAGGAGATGGGAGGAAGGAAAATTACACTGTCAACCCCTTATGTCTTATATTTTAATATCTAATATTGCCAATTAAACCAAATTTCTCAATTAGAAGCTTTGCTGCACTTGTTTAATGAGTTGTAGCCTATTTTAGCATATCTAGCAATCTCTTTGTGTTCACTGCATTGTCTCGTTAAACTACTTTAAGATGTTTGTGATGATTAAGCTAAATCTATATAATTACAGTCTTTGAAAGTGTTTGACGCCACAGTTCTTTGTGCTCTGTTCTTTCAATCACTACATAGTCGAATAATGAAACTTACAAAGATGGGAAACACACTTCCTTCCTTGACTGTACAAGAGGAAATGAGGACAATTCAATTTATATTGAATGTGTTTTTGCCTTCAAGAGTGTCTCTAACATGATCACACAATATATATAAGGTAATTGAGAAACCTTGCACAGAAAGGAAGGTACATCAAGAAACAGATAGACTTGCAGATCTATTGTCAAAGTGATTACACTTTACTTTATTACTGATCTATTCGTGATCCTTGGACGGATAAAAGGGACACAGTGAACTGTGGCTTAAATGAAAGGTTACACCTAATTGATGTCTGGAGGGAAATGGGTGAACTAAGGACAGACAGAATGGCATGTGAGGGATTGGGGGCCTCATGGAAGGTGTGAGGGATTAGGGGCATCATGGAAGGGTGTGATGATAAGGGGAAGGGAGGGGGGAGGGGTTTGTAATAATGTGATCATCCTCCTCATGAAGGCGCAAAGATGATCTGACACCTGATGGAAGGGTAACAGTGCTTGGGATCCTGATGGATCAAAGGCAGAGGGAAAGGGGGGGGGTGGTGCACAGACACCTAGACATCTTTATTTATGGGAGATAGGACCAAAGCTTTACCAAAGGCAGGTAGAACCTCTTTGCCTAAAACGAAACAAAAAAAGCACCTTTCTCAGATCATTTGTTTGGGGGGCCAGATGATTATATGAGAGACCTATGCCCTCACCCCCAAAGCTACAGTATGCCTCTGATCGGAGAGTACAGGTAATTGAAGGTTTGACAGGGTAAAAGTGATATTTTCATGTTGAGGGGGGAGGGGGGGGTTCACCAGTAGAAGGGTGTTTGGTAAGGGGTCTGATACAGGGGAGGGTATTAGTGATCAATAGCATAAATCTGAAAATTTCTACATAACAAAGTCTGAGTAATAACTGAACTTTTCCAATTTTGTTTATCATTTGCTCACACTTATTTAGAAATAAAATTCAGGAAAAGAAGTAAGTATTGTTTACCTTCATGGTGATGAACGCTGGTCACAGTGCTACCATTTGGGGTGGGGAGGGGGGATGTAAATATAATAAGTGGTGTATCCTTGCCAGTAGGGGGGGTGCTACTCCACAACATAGGAAGTTAGGAACGTGGGGGTTCATTCTGATAGAACTATGACTGGCCTGGAGAGATCTAGTTTGGATCAAATCCAAATTAGCATACTTGGTTGAGCTCATCTTTGACTGCACCCCCCCCCCCCCACCCACCGCAACAAATGTCAGACAATAGCATCATGGAAACAAAACCGTAAAGGTCAGCATAACAGTAAACTGTAGTGGTATGATTTCAAGTAAACAAGTTTCCCACTGTGAGAAACTGAAGACAATATTCTTGTATTCTTCACAAGTACTAAGGTTTCTTGAAGCAATAAACATCCATCCTTATTAATGGGGGGATCTCTCTCTTTGATGCTCCTCCACTCACCTCTGTGACATCATCATGTCTGTTAAAAACTGTTGCTAGGAACAATCTGGGTAACAATAGCATCTACCTAACGAAGCCAGACTAACTTTACAGCTCTACTAAATGCTGAGAAACACCAAAGGAATCTTTTAGTTTAGCAAATTCTGAAGGAGATGAACTCTTGTCTCTTATTAAATACTCTGGTTCCTGCAGTAGAAAAAATACTTTACACCTTTGAAACTTATAGAACAATTTACTCATTTTGCCCAACTAGCATTTTGTGATGTGATACTTGGATAAATTATTCATTGCCACCCATGGGACATGAAAAACTTAGCAATGAGGGTAAAACCTGAATTATTAGGACACATCAGGACTAAAGGTTAATTGTCTTGAATAATATGGAAATAACCCAGATAATAAGGTATTTCTATACTTTAGTAGTACTAGCTTAATCTGTTTGTGTTGTTTGTAAATAGCATAATGGGATTTAAAGTTTTACAAAACAGTATATTTCAATATGGCCACAGACATAAGCGTACTTCTAGAAAAAAATGCAAAAAGGGCCGGTAATAATCATTTTAGTGTTCAAATTTTGTCGCTGCAGTTTAGAAGATTCTGAATTTTTGTCACCTATCGAAGACTGGTTCCTGAGTGCAAGACCGCAGTGCATCTTATCACTTTGATAGCAAATTGCCCACTTTGTGTAGGATTTTGAAATACATACCAGGTAAAGTATTCCTTGTAAGGATGCTATGTCATTTGCACCGACATAACATGTGACATTTCTCAATGAGATTGTCTGGACTGATTGGACCACATGTGTGCAATAAAGTAACGCCTGCTTAGATTCCTGAAAGACTGCTAAAATTCCTGAAACACTGCTTAGATTACTGAAAGACTGCTTCGATTCCTGAAACACTGCTTAGATTCCTGAAAGACTGCTTTCGAAACGACACGATTCGGATGAAAGACATCTGGATAATCCAATAGTTTCACTTTACAAGATGTAGCAGACAAAACAATGCCACACCATGTACCCATTTATGAGCATGAAATATGCCAACAACAATCTTAATTAAAGGTGGTCCTTGACAGGACAAAACCTTTGACTTCTCTCAGCAAAGAAACTCTCTCAACCCTCACAAATGACTCCCTTCAAACTGTGTACAAAATTTATAGTACAGTGGAGACGTCCTCACCAATGGTAGATTTGGAACGAGGACAAATGAAAATGGGTCTGTAGTGGACACAATAGGAAACTATATACCAGGCAGATCATAGAGTGCAATATTTGTGAGGAGACAGGTTAGAGAGGTGGACAGCAAATAAACAATGTCCCCATAAAGCAGTGAAAAAGAATGTGTTAAATATGTTCTCGTTGTCCGGGCGTAAATATTTTACAGAATTATGTCTCATATATGATCTTGTAGATGTAATTTCATAAATGTTGACACATGAATAAAATGAAAAAATATGGCTGAATACAACTACTTACTTCTTCCCCGACTCCAAGTACATCTGGTACATTTTAGAGAACTTGCAGCAGAGGGACTGTCTAAAAATTGAAACATAAAGAGGTTTAAACGGTAAAGCATATTCTAAAGTATGCATTCCATTATATACAAGACCAAACCGGGACCTAAACTCCACACTCCTTTTGGGGGGCTATTTTGTAGTCAATAATCATGCAATCATTTCAACTAAAACATTTTGTGAAAATGTTGGTCTATTTGTAGAGAACGAAGCATTAAAAACTTTGCATGGCATTGATGAATCTGAAAAGCGTTAATTATAAGATGGTTTGCACAGAAATGCAATCATGTATTTTAATAATGAAATTAAAATCTTTACAATTTTTCCATTATTTCAAAATCCTACTCTTATTGACTGAATTAGTGATTGGTCTACCAAAATCAAAATTAAGAACAATTTCTTTCATCAATGGGCTGAAAAGGTCTATTTTCAAGAACCATGCAACATGCACAGTCAATAATTTGGAACATTTTAGGATTGTAAAACACCATTTTCTGTTCTTTCTTTAATTTCTCCATGAAGCAATCCCCGTCTATTCTGCTTACCTGTGATGATCTGTTGGACAATCTGTTATTATCATCTGACCACCTGCAAAAATCAAAAGTCATTCATTTCAAATCAAATTAAATCAGGAGGAAAAAAACATAAAATAACCATGTGTAATTTAAGTTGGCCTAACGTTTCGATCGGAGGGACAAGGGGAGATGTTCCCCCCCCCCCTGTCCCTCCTCTTCTTATAGCTCTCTTCCACTCTTTTTTCTCCACACCTTTCTGTCTTTGTCCTTCTCCAGTTTATTCCCTACCCCCTTCCCTTAATCCTCTCTTTGTCCCTCCACTGTTTATCTCCTACCTCTCCTCTTCCCCTGTTGGTTTCTTTCTTTCTTTCTTCTCTCCATCCCTTGTCTACTAATCCCCTAACATCTATCTCTTTGTGTTCACCATGCTCATTAACCTGTCTGTATTCTGTGCGTGTTTTTGTCCCTTCTGTTACTGTACATTACTTGTCATTTAGCCTCTGAAGAAGATCCTACTAGGATCGAAATGTCCGGCCAACTTGCATTACACATTCTCTTCCACAGGCTCTCTAGTGGACAAGCAGTTTGCTAGCAGTTTTATTTAATTATAAAATAACCATATAATGTCTTTACCAGCAAAATTAGATATAATAAATGCGGCAAACTCAATACAAACAATTTAACTCATACCATACAAGACAGAGATGGTGGATGATGATGAAGTCAGTGAGGTTAAACACAAGGAATTGTTTGTATTCAAACTTATCTAGCACACAGTGCACCCTTTAATTACACATCAGAGAACTATGTATCATTATGTGCTCCTGCTGTATCTATCTATGCTGCAATACAGATGTTTGCAGGATTCATTTTCTGTTCATTGACCTCATTCTTTTCATGCTCAGAATCTTTGTTTATATTTCACTTCCTTTGAGACCCATTACATTGATCCCCCACCCCCCCCCCTCTCCTTCTCCCTCTAATAGCCCATAAATCCCCTTCCTCTTTTAGGGTGCTCTAAAGGTACTTAGGTGTAAAACATACAAGTTCCCCTTCTCCCTGAAGAGAGACTCCCTTTATTGACATTGGCAATTTTTTTTTGTGGGGGGGGGGGGAGAGTTTGCAGGGAGCAGAGAGAGAGATTGGAGGAAGGAGAGGGAGGAGGGAGAGAGGGTTTTTGCTTCTTTCAGTCTGTTCTTCCATCAAGGATACCTTTAATTCAGTATGTATCATGATAGACAACACATTGCAGTAATACTGAAGCATACCATCAAAGACAACATATATCACAAAGTTATGACCCACAAGGGCCATGCCATTTAGACCAGACAGGTTCTGCAACAACTGTGTTTCCTGGATGCTGATTGAGATTATTCCAAAGGGATTACAAATACCACAGTAAGGAAGAGGTTCAGGGGAAGGTACTCAACAAACCTAAGAGGAAACAGTTCTACAGTACACACATTTATGTATCTAGTCTGAACTAAGAGGAAACAGCTTAACAGTGCACACATGTATGTATCTAGTCTGGAAGGGGTCTACTAAATTTACAACAGCAGCATGGCAAACCCAAAGCTCATTCTACAACTTGTTCACATAAAGAATGCAAGGGGGATCTGGTAGGGCCATCAGACTTGCAGTATGAAGAGAAACACTCCTGCAGTCTTGATTAGACCTCTCTTTTTCGGTGACAATCCTGACCCAGACGATCCTGACCCAGACGATGATCCTGTCCCAGGTGACGATCCAGACCCAGGTGACGATCCTGTCCAAGGTGTCGATCCAGACCCAGGTAATGATCCTGTCCCAGGTGAAGATCCTGACCCAGGTGACGATCCCGACCCAGATGATGATCCTGACCCAGGTGATGATCCTGACCCAGGTGACGATCCTGTCCAAGGTGTCGATCCAGACCCAGGTAATGATCCTGTCCCAGGTGACCATCCAGACCCAGGTGACGATCCTGTCCAAGGCGTTGATCCAGACCCAGGTAATGATCCTGTCCCAGGTGAAGATCCTGACCCAGGTGACGATCCCGACCCAGATGATGATCCTGACCCAGGTGATGATCCTGACCCGGGTGACGATCCTGACCCATGTGATTTGTAAACAATGATGATCATTTTTTACCTTGGTAGTTCATGTTCTTTTGTTCGACGTTGATCCACCTTCACTTCTCAAATACAGACACATAGAGGGTCAGCTTCATTAGCTCCCGAGGGAAAACAAGATCCTAATCCCTCACATTCTCAAATTGTGAACAAGGTCTTTGACTCCAGTCTGCGTACAGTCGTGGGTTCCTTTATTATAGTTGTCAACGGAAAGATGTGAACTGGATGTACACAATTCATTGAAACTAAAAACACCTTCGTAAAAATTCCTATTTTAATTTCATGTTTATGCAACTTTCTTACCTAGACATCAGTTCAGGAATGGCCCCCACTTCTCCTCCCTCCCCCCCCCCATCCCCTGCCCTTACAATTTTTCAGGACATAATGATGTATTTTTTTCTACATTTATGAATTATGATGTATCTTGTACCTTGGGAAAGTTGGGATACTGCAGATACAGAACAATGAATACATGCAATGACTTTTGAGTCAACACACAAACACTGATCAGGTTTGTTGGGAAAGGTATGAAAGCCACAATACTTGTACTGTAGTACTGTAACAACATATATAAACAATTAAATAACTTGCTAAAATGAAGAGCTCTAGTAAATGTGTGTAATGATTTACCTCCCTGATTAGACTGTAAACATGGGTATCCAGTAACAGGGCAAATTATTAATGGTCGTCTTGTGATCGAAGATGACTCAATTACTATTCAGACCACCAAATTCGTCTGTGGAGGTTGTCTGACCATGGAGCTTTGTTTATAGTTCCATGGTCTGACACGGACGACCAGATGTTTGCATCAAATTCAGATTGCATTGTAACTAAAAATACCCCCCCACAAATAGGTCGAATGAAAAATTGATAGCACCCCAAGCTGGTGTTCTTTTTACCAAACCTACACATCTCTCCTTAAATAAAATAAAAATAAAAGAAATAAAATAATGGTCATTGTCATTTTGGTACATTTTTTCTGACAAACAAAACAAAACAATACATTTTGCTGTTCTCACAACCCTAATAAGGCCTGGTCTGTCTGAGGAAAGACCAGATAAAAAGCCTTATAAATTTGCCCTGAGTTTTGTGTTAATATTACATGGCCGTCTTCAGGATGACACAATGTATCAATCCATCACATACTTCCAAGTTCAATATATTATATGGAGGAAAGAAAAAACATATAAAGTGTATGTATTTATGTAATGTTTATATTACCAAGCTAATGATAACCGTAAAACATGTGGGGAACCTGAACTTTGACCTCTGGATGCAAAGCATATCATAATATCAGAAAGGAAACGACTACCCAACTCAATTGAGGAAGAGGGTCAGGCTTGTAAAGTATATAAACATAACCTAGTGACAGCTTGGAGTGAGATTTAACACAGACAGATAGATACTGTACTTCACATACAGTAAAC
>JAIPMN010007106.1:0-12323 GCA_020650975.1 Apostichopus californicus
CAACAGCATCACTTTTCTCGTGTGATTATCTTGTTGATTATTTTCCAAATCTGGCGTCCCATAGCATGTTTTGTATATCTATGTTTCCAATTCCGGGTCAATCAACTGTATTACGAACTCTGGCGCGATTTTATGAATCAAAGAAGTTAACTGATCCAAAACCGTTCCCTTGCACTATATATCCATTTCTGTATGTGACATAAGCGAGGTAAAATACATGCATGCTGCTGTTTTACTATCTATTTTGAAACAACAGGACAATGTTAACTGTTATAGGCAGGCCTACAGCCGCCTTATTTAATTTTAGTTCTTTGGGCCTAGGCCTAGTCCATAGGTTCAATTTCTATGGCCTAGCCTAACTTACTCATTCATAACCTGTAGCAGTAACAGTAGCCAATAGGATAGCCATACGTTAACCGTGTCTCGTAGCCTCAATGGAAAAGTATGTAGACTAGACATACGAAAATAAAGTTAGCCTAGGCATATTATTAGACCTAGCGTTGGGTAATGGATTGGATTCTTCAAAGTAGAAGAAATTATGGGTCAAGTTCCATAACACACGTATTACTATTGGATTCTTCCATTTACATTTAGTTTGGTCCTGTCCTATAGTATAGGCCTAGTCAGTATTGCGAATTTCGGAACACTGCGAATTTCGGACACCCCTAAGAAATGCACAATTTCACCATGACAACCTACAGGAAGAGCCAAATTTCACCAAAAAGTACGAAGCTACAGTTATTTTCTCTCCAAAATGACCCATGTGCAAGTAAATACTTACATAATTGTCAATAAAATGACGGAGATTTATGAAGTCTGTTATAATTACTGAAAGAGCAACTGCGCCACCAATTTTATCACCAGCGCCACACTGTGGGACTGTGTGTCCGAAATTCGCAATATTCTAGCAAAGAAATACCAGTTCCACAATCACGAAGAATCTTCTTGGAATACAACGTGAAAACAGTTTGCAGGAAAGAAAGTTTGGCCGTGTATCGTTATATAACACACTTCTCCCACCATATCAAGTATATTTTCAGGTGATTTACACCAGAAGATATAGTTTTGGGGTGTTTTAAGGCTTAGGTGTCCGAAATTCGAAGTGTCCATGCTATACTAGGCCTAAGTTAGTTAGTCTATGGGCCTAGCCCTAGATCATGATGAAGTGTCTAGGCCTAGCGCCTAGGCCTAAATTGTATTTTGGCTTTTTGCAAAGGCTAGGCTATTTTCTTAGCTAGGCATAGCCTAACTTAGACTAGTACTAGTGTAGTAGGCCAGTGGTCTAGTTCTAGGGTAGTGGTACCGGAGCCAAGACTCTAACCTGCCCAGTTCAGACGAATTGTTGGGTAGGTTAGGGGTATAGGATACTGTGATGGCATAGTCTAGGCCTAATCATTAATTAAACTGAGCTCATGCAAGGTGATTTACCTGACCAAGTTTTAGATCAGCCTGGGCCTATATAATTTATTCAAACCTTTGTGTAAATATTGGCCTAGGAACTTTTTTTATGTATGTCATCTCGCAAGGTAGCAACTAGCACGGTTGTATTGGCCTGTAATGCTCTTAAGTCTTATCATGACCACATTTGTGGTCGCTTAAGCGTCATAAAAATAACTGCTGATTATTATTAATATTGTTTTCAAAAATCAAAAACAATTAAGTTAGGCCTAGGCTAGGCCTCATTTGTCTTGCTCTTGTGGGAAGTTGAATGTGAAGTACAATTATAGTTAACTAAAGGGAAAATGATAAATCATACAAAAGATAGATGTTTGTTTGGTTGGCTTCTTCTGTCATTGAAAATAGGTCACTGGCATACACAATAGGCTATGGTTTGTGAAGTTTTCTAAACTTCAATGGTAAGAATATATCTTGTGCTGCTGCAAATTCTTTCATTTACACACAAATAAAGAACAAGCAAGATGAAAACATTTCTTGCAATCTCTTATGTGATGTTGGACTTTTTGGTAAGTTAAAGTAGGATTCATAGTTTGAAGTCTCAAACACTGTGTTTTATCCTATCAGGGCAGTTTCTGCTGCTCATTCACAGTAACTATGTCAGTAAAAACTACTATGTCCAATTTCTCATGCACATATATTCACTTATTAGTGAGTATTTTGCCTGAAAAAGACAGACCTGTGTTTTATTGGTGGCCTTTTTGTATATAAATTTCCAGTAGCCTACTTTATAATTCATGAGTGTTTCAAAACAGCCAATGAGCAGGAAGCAAGTATTGCTGAACACTATTGAGCCCTTAAAGTAGTATTAGTAAACACAGAAGTGTACATGTGTAATCAATGTCCGCAGCATAGAACTGCACATACAATATGTGGGATACAACTATAGTATACAGTAGGTATGCCGCACATCTTATGCGCAGACAACATTGCTTACCCACCCTACAAAAGAAAAAGATGCGAGAGCAACGTTGGGAGTCTGACGCTCCAAATGTGAGAATCGGATATATGTCAGATGGCAAGTTTATGTTAAAGCTGGCGAAAGGTTTTAGTTCCGTCAAACAGGTGGCCAAATGACTTCTTGTCAGGTTTGTACTTTGTGATATGTTACATTTGTGTCTGACACTCTTTCTGAACTCAGTTGTAAATATTCATTGATTGTTAAAGTTAAACTGCAGAGCTAATTAGTTTGCAAGATTTGAAAACTTTATGCTGTTATGTTGCGTTTCTCATAATGTCAATGGAAGTCAGTCATATTAACAACTTGGTCAGGCTTTAATGGTAATGTGTGATTGATTCACAGCAATTTATTAATGGCTTACAGGTCCAAAAGAAACTCTGATTCAAACTTAAAGTTCCCTGTATGTGCTACAACTAAGCTAGTAGTATTTACAGTAAGCCCAATCTGACATACAGTTTGGGTACATGTGATGAAATATGTTCAAGTTTGACAGTCAAATTGCTTTCCTAAATTATTGAAAAAATTCCTATCCAGGGTAAATCCATGCCAAATCAACAGAGGCCTCCACGTCGACCCTCTCAGAATCGCCAACATTGATATGGTGTCTTGCCACATGGCTCAAAGGATGAAAGTGGGCAAAAAAACTTTTTAAAATTTTTTGGTTGCTAGGATTTGGCCACGCCTAGCAACCAAATCCAGGTTGCATTTTAAGAGCCCTAAATTTTCACTCAAATTTGGAAGCATCTTTTGCATAAATTTAAAGTATTTTATGTCTGATATTGCAGATATTGGAAGACATGTGACCAGTCTTCTAATTTTGAGGAAAATTTATGGTCTCAATTTTTTGTAACAAGTAATTAAAATGGCAGATAATGAGATAGGGGCCTTATCTGGCCCTACTTTGAGTGTGGTCCATATTCACAAGCAAAGGCATGTTTGAGATTTAATTTGCATAGGATCCTTGTCCAATGGTATTTGTATAGGAAAAGTGCCAAAAAACAGTCAAGCAGGTTGTACGTTTTACGAACAGCGCCCTCACACTTAAGAACCTATTATTCAAGTCATAAGTTTGTGTATTTTATGTTATCTACTTAAATTTACGACTCAAAAATTGCGAAAATCACGTATTTCATATGTCTAGGCTTTGCAGAATTTACCAGTGAATCTTATATAAGCACTTTTACAGAGTCTTGGAAGTGCTTACTGGCAAGCACAACTATTTCTATTGACTTTTGGATCTTGGTAGATGGACAGTACTTGATCTCCTGGGTAAACATTCCCATCACTAAAAGTTATTAATTATACACACCAATTTGAAGAACCATTTTTTTCTCTCTCTCTCTCCCTCTTTCTTCAGGAAAATGAAGGTAGCAACCTCTAAATCAAATGACTACAGGGAAGCCATTTTGACGTGTACAGCAGGGAAAGACTATCACCATCTTTGTCAGATTGTCAAAAAGCATGTGGGTAACTTTGATCATTTGAAAAATGTCAAACTATCTCTACTTTGAATCTATCAGATACTAAACATGAGAAGGCTTCAATTAGGCATGACTATGCATTTAAAACAATACAATAAACATGTGAACACATCCTGTTGAAGATCAAATAGTAGAAGATGAAAATGTCTTGTTAAAGTAGCAATTACTTAACTATAACAAGTTAACATATTTAGGAAGTTGAAGCCTTAAATCGCTCTTACTTAAATCACCTTTCTTGAGCTGATTTTGCATATATATTTATTTCTTAATGCTGGTCAATACTGTAATACACAGCAATGGAGTTTATTAACTTGGTCAGGCAAGTCAAATTTTAAATCATGATATAGAAGTTGAATATATTATCTGCAATAACATTGATTGAAAGGTTTCTGGGCGACGAACTGTTCAGAGCTAACTGAAGCAATTGCTCACTAACCACTTGGTAGAGAGTTTTCAGTGTATAAATTTAAGAAATTTCAAATGGTTGTCCCCAGGACAACCAGCTCATTATATTTTGGTTGTCCTGCTGACATTTTGGTTGTCCTGCAGTGGAAACATGTAAAGTAGGCCATATGTTTTGAGATGGCCAAAGGAACTCCAATAAGGAGAAGACACATTACATGGATGTTGCTTACATATAGCGCCACATGTTGCTAGTTGCTTTGATTCGTGTGTACAATCTTCTGTGAAGTGTAATGCTCGAATATTTGTAGGCTTATGATGTTAACTTTGCGTTGTAGACATACCACTCAGACTGTACAAAAATATGTGTGATGAGTAATTACATGATCTATTACACTTTGGGGGGAAAATGACTAGTTGGTATTTGCCTAAGTTGACCACTATTTACTTTTTTATCTCGAACCACCGACCGTATTGCTCTTATAGAACCCATCAGAAATTTCCCAGTTACTGCAACTTCGTCCATCAACATATCTGACATAATTTTCCCGCGTGGCACAAGGCTTGCTAATAGACATCCAAACACTTACTTAGAAATCCAAACTTTAGCTTAGTTTAAGTTCTCAGGAATGACATATTTACCTTATCTACCCTATCCCAATAAATAACACACAACTCAAATCATACATATGGTTGTAATACACAGAGAATCATGTCTCTTGCCAGTAACCTACATGCATCCGTACTTTATGTAACCAATCAGATTCGCGACAGAACTTCATTGACTTAAGCATGCCGCATCGTTGCATGCTGTCAACAGGCTACTCTACGTACATTGCAAGTACAAATGTACCACAGATTTGTCAACAGAGGAAGCTGTATCGGCTCCAGCTCTTGGTCCTTCCGTTATATAGTACTGCACTGTACAGCAAAAGGAGAGTTCTTTACAGTAAAAGCTATAGTAATTTATCTTCGGAAAAAATAGTTTGTTTGGGACTCCAAAGAAACCCTGAATTCATGGATTCAATTAGCAAATTAGCAAGAACGGATTTTACAAAAAATACCATGAACCTTTACCTGAGTGGTCAATGTGAATGTGAGGTCTTGGTTTTTGGTTTTGATGATAATCGTAACAGGGTAACCTATGCAATCATGCTGGTGGAGAGTGTGTGGGATTTCTAAGAGTAAATATCTGCTTGATTGGTGGTCATTCATCATTGGCTGAATAGTTTGAACAAGCCTCTTATACTCTTTTGGAGAAGTTTCCTTCTGATATCAGAGAGTAGAGAAAGGGACCTTGAAGCCAAATCTTAAACAACTCCATTTGATAGCTCATGAAACATTTCATAATTAGTGAATTGTAATTAAATAGCACTTCTGGCAACACCTGTCAAAGTGCTTAGCAACATATGGAAAACCATAGAAAAAGCATTCATGACATAATTTCATTGCTGGTCTGTAAATGTAACAACACCACAATAGCCTGGGGCTGCTGTGGGGCATTTCACATATATACTGTAGCTTTAAATGTCTGTCCATGGTTTCACTTACTCTATGTTTGTGAGGCTAACCATTTTAGTCTTGACTAAGATTTCTGTTTAATGAAACAGCATTCCAGATATACTATTATAAGTAGCAGATTAATGTTTCATCTTTAAGGCTTTCCACACTGATGAATGATGGACCGATTTCATTGTTAGGTATGTTTGGGCCTTTGGGGTCTCCTACTTTTATTTTAGAAACATTTGTATCAAAATTAAATTGAAGACTAAATTTTCTCAGAATATCTTTTGTCTTCCTTTTCAATCATTGGATTTATGCATAGACTAGATAATTAATCTTGCTAACAGGAAGTACAGTCTAGAGTTCAAGTGATTCTTTCTCACTTCACTGTGTATTTTTGTTCTCTCATAATATACTCTGTTACCTTCAAACACGTCAGGATCATCTTTTTCATGTGCAGAAAAACAAAACAGATGACTTCAATTTTGATGATGTTGTTCAAAGTTTCTCAAGAAAGCAACATGAGAGTCTGTGGTCTGGGCTATTTGGTATCTTGAGTGACCTGAGGGAGCACCTTACACCGTCTCTCCTGGAGGATGAAGAGAACATCAATCAGGTAGTATTGTTTATATCGCTTCACAGATGGAGAATCACTTAACAACAGTTATATTGACAGGGATTCTGTTTTCTTCAGCTAAACAAAGTTTGATAAACAGTACTTTTTGGCTTGTGCTGAATAATATCAGCACAAGATCTGTTAAATCAATGCAAGAATGTATTAAAATAGCCGTAGTATAGTAACTCTCACAATTAGCATATAATGTTTAAATAGTATAGTACGCTCACAATAAGCATACAATGTTTAACTAGTATAGTAGCTCACAATAAGCAAACAATGTTTAACTAGTATAGTAGCTCACAATAAGCAAACAATGTTTAACTAGTATAGTAGCTCACAATAAGCAAACAATGTTTAACTAGTATAGTTGCTCTCACAATAAGCATACAATTTTTAACTAGTATAGTAGCTCACGATAACCATACAATAATTAACTACTTAATGCAAAGTTTCTGTAGCATACAGCATTGAGACATTCTGTGTTTTGACATATATAGCAATTCTATCCATGTGATCAACATTCCTGCAATAGAACTTTGCCACATTAAATTCCTAATTTTAAGCTTGTGTAGATGGTTCAGTCAATATGTTACTTATTTGCAAAGTGAGTTTCTGCTTGCTGCAAAAGTTTCACTGAAGAAAGTCACATGACAGCTACAGCTCATGTCATTTCTTATAATTTTGACAACGTTTTTTATCATATCATGTAACTGAAGGTATTCAAACACAGATTGTTAGTATGGCATATATGTTGTTCTACATAATACCTAAACATAGGCAGTGTGGCTGCATGCAGTGTGTATACAGTAAAAGGTAATGTGAAGGAGTAGACTTTAAAATGTTAATATTAATAAAATAAGTATAAATAAAGTTCTGTTCTCCCCAGATGGAAGAAGAAGATGTTTATTCCTGCTTGGAAGCTACTTTGGTTGTCATGACAGCATATATGGACCAAGAAAAATCCATTGTCACTGAGAAAATGGTTGAATGTGCAAACCATTTGCATGGTAAGTTTTGTTGGTATCAGGGTGTAGAGATATATTTCATTTATTTCTATCAGGGTGAGTGGGTGACTGGAGAGATACTGGGTTGGCACTTAATTGGAAATAGGATATGTTAAAGTGTCAGTATGTGTTTCACAAATTTAAACTTCGACCTTTCCAGCTTACTGCACTAATGTTCAGTGAAAATGACACCGTTCTATGCAATTTACATATCAATATTCATTATTTTTATCGAGTTATTTGTCGTTAAAATTTTAAATTTTAAGCTGAATAAAATTTGCCAGAGTTATTAACAAGTCCGTAGATTCTACAAACTTCAATCAAAATTTGCAAGCCCCGCCCAACAGACCATGGGCCAATCAAATCTCTCTCTTTTTGTTTTTCGACCGTTAGGCCTAGGCTTACTTTTACTTTCGTGGCTAGCCTGTATTAGGTCCCTGTTCTTGCATCTTTCTCTCGGTCTTACCAATGTAGCTTGCAAAATTGTGTCATTGCCTTATATTGCAATAAATAAACAGGTGTTTCTTCCATGGAATTGTAAAAAGTGGATGATAAGAGTACAAGACTGCATTATAATCTTGATTGGGCTACATGTGTAGACTATTTTGTTTACATTTGTGTAATAAACATGTTGACATGGGCGGTCACAGTGATTTTACGGCAAATCAGTTGCGTCATAAGGGCAACAGAAAATTAAAATTCTTTCTTTCGATTGCGACAGCTATTCTCCATTAAACCCACTAGGTCAGAGTGCATTTAGAATAAGAAACATTGAATCTACTTCGGAAGTTTGTTTTCCGAAATTCATCAGCAAACAGTTGAGACCTTTAAGTTGGATTTTGCTTTGGCTTCTAACATTGCATCACATTGGCCAAGACATGATATATTCATATATAATTGCATTGCTAATCCTAATCCTTATTTGAATCAAAAGGTCACTTTGGTGCAGTCATTTGTCTGCTTCTGATATCAGTGAGTTCTGTTGTTAAACATTTGATTCAATACAGACAATTTTGTGTCCCACAAATTTAGTGTATATATGTTTCAATTGAACACATGCTCTTGTGGTCGAAGTCCAGTAACAGGTTTTCAGGTACCTTATCTTTACTGTAGCATCAAATTGTAACATATATCATTTTCAATGCAGCTTGAAGTGGGCATTAATCGTATAGAAGGTTTCTGCGTGAATTGTTTCAATTATTTCAGGGTAGATGCCAATATCGTTGTTTGTATATTCTCACTGCAGAAATGCTAATGGAACTGCCCGATTCACAAGACAAGCTGAGATTGAAAATTGCAAAGCTGTTACAAGTATGGTAAGATGCCCGCTTCTGCGGAACAGTTTATTTGTGAGCAAAGATGATTAATTTATATTGGCTTTCATTTCTATGTTTTGTCAATGTAGTTCCATGATATGTAGTATTGTGGCTAATTCAAAAGCCCAAAGTAAGGTGAAAGTAATTATGGGAAATATTTGCTACAAGTTCTGACTATGTTAACTTGAAACAGTTCTCTTCACAAAGAGAACTTTCAGAAATGCCACAGATGGCTTCTAATAAACTTAATGATAGGTGGTCATGAGTGAAAAAAATTGTTGCATTATCATCTTCAACTTAAGATAGCCAGAAGTGATCACATCTCACTATTGCTCTGTCCTCTTAATGCAATAAAACTTAAGGTAGCCAGAAGTGATCACATCTCACTATTGCTCTGTCCTCTTAATGCAATAAAATTTAAGGTAGCCAGAAGTGATCACATCTCACTATTGCTTTAATTATGGAGTTAATTTTTCTCTTCCATCTCTCTCTCAGGTGGGTCCAAGATTTTCCAGGTAAAGAAGACATTGCTCCAAACATGATGGTCTGTCTCATTACAAATGCTCTTCAACCTAATGCTTACGTGAGTTTGTAAATATTGACCTAGATCTTATAGGTCAGAACAATAAATCCTACAATCCACAGTAACTAAGGCAGGGCTTAATTTTGAGAAAGCTGGTTGGTTGTCCTTCTTTCAGTCTGGATTCTCTTCAAACATTGTTTCAACTTTCAAGTTCTTTGTTTACATAATCATGGTTTAATGGAATGTATCACTGTGTGTTAATCATATCAATTAAAATGGTTGTAGTTAGGAAATCTGCAAGGATATTTTTGGTTGTTTGAGGAGAAATATAATAGTCTGAGACCACTGGACTGCCTGTAGATCTCAGTCCCATAAAATAAGTGTAGTGATCAGTAGACAGTCTACAAAAAGGTGCAGTAATCAGTAGATGTTCTACAAATGAGTGCAGTTATCAGCAGATAGTCTACAAATAAGTGCAATAATCAGCAGACAGTCAAATGAATAACTGCAGTGATCAGCAGATAGTCTACAGTTATCAGCAGATAGTCTACAAATAACTGCAGTGATCAGCAGATAGTCAAATGAATAACTGCAGTGATCAGCAGTAGCGTTGTGTGGTAGTCGGATTTCACACAACCGGTAGTGTTGCAACATGAATACCGGTATCGTAACTACAACCGGTATTTTCCTCAACTTTGATCTATGGTTCAAAGCACTTAGTTACGAGACTGTCAACTTTATACATTCAATGTGCATAGCCTAGGCTATGTACATACTCTTACACGCACGTTTATAAAAAATAAAAAAAAATAACACGCTATATTAAGGCTTTTGTTTTTTAACATACACTTCCAAAAAGAAAAGCACAAACCTTGGAAAAAAGCAACCCACACCATCCTTCATTCATACTCGACGTACGATATTAGATTAACACGTTCGCACGTGGATTAACTTGTAATCCGTAAACAAACATAAATTGGGAGTTCCCCACTATTCCATGATATTGGAATAGGGCAACCCCTTCAAGTTCAAAAGTTCACAATGAAAAGTTTTTAACTATCAACAAGTCACCACGTGTTTGTAACTTCAGACAATAAGAATGTAACATAGGGGCTACGTAAATATGGGATTATAAACTACATACATAAGAATATAGTACAGATTTATTTATATCGTTAATCGGTATTTGTTAACTCCAGAAAATATACTTTCATTACGTACAATATCAATCTTTCGTACCAAAGATCTTAAAAATTAAAAATGTAGCGAAAGATAAATATAAATGACATCGTGGAACCCCCCGCATTAATAAACGAATCCATTTCATTACAGCATCAAATCTCAAGTACTGAACTGCTGTGTGTACCTGTACCGTACCCTAGGCTATAATAATATACAGTCTCGTGCGAAGATGGATTTAAACTGGATATACTCCCTGCGGTTTTCGCTCAAAATTTATTAAATCGTTATAATTATTATAACAAAATGAGGTGAAATGCATAAGGGTAAGATTTTGTACATGGGAACCTTCACAATCATCGTTTGAAGGAAGAATAAATAACGAAAATTTCAGAATAACTTTGAAGTCCCGTAACATGCTGAGCGCAAGTAACGTTCGATATTTGGTGTAGCCTAGGTGCAAATTACTACGTGGATAGTTTATTCGTTAATATATATGTCTAGGCCAGTACGTAAATTGATCAGATATTATTCAAACTAAGAACACAGAAACCAGAAAAAATCGTGTTTTGTTTTCTTTTTTTCAAATAGTAACACGTAGATAATTTTATTATGTCCGGGATTCCCGGGAATGATACCGAATCGAATGTAATAACCGGTTGTTTTCCCACTACCGGTAGTATTAACACATTGCTTTGTGATCGGGATTAGTCAATACCGGGATCGGGATACCGGGATTCACTTGACTACCGGGATCCCGCACAACCCTAATCAGCAGATAGTCTACAAATAACTGCAGTTATCAGCAGATAGTCTACAAATAACTGCAGTGATCAGCAGATAGTCTACAAATAACTGCAGTGATCAGCAGATAGTCTACAAATAAGTGCAATAATCAGCAGACAGTCAAATGAATAACTGCAGTGATCAGCAGATAGTCTACAGTTATCAGCAGATAGTCTACAAATAACTGCAGTGATCAGCAGATAGTCAAATGAATAACTGCAGTGATCAGCAGATAGTCTACAAATAACGGCAGTTATCAGCAGATAGTCTACAGTTATCAGCAGATAGTCTACAAATAACTGCAGTGATCAGCAGATAGTCTACAAATAACTGCAGTGATCAGCAGATAGTCTACAAATAACTGCAGTTATCAGCAGATAGTCTACAAATGAGTGATGTGATCAGCAGATAGTCTACAAATGAGTGATGTGATCAGCAGATAGTCTACAAATGAGTGATGTGATCAGCAGATAGTCTACAAATAACTGCAGTTATCAGCAGATAGTCTACAAATAACTGCAGTTATCAGCAGATAGTCTACAAATAACTGCAGTTATCAGCAGATAGTCTACAAATAACTGCAGTGATCAGCAGATAGTCTACAAATAACTGCAGTGATCAGCAGATAGTCTACAAATAACTGCAGTGATCAGCAGATAGTCTACAAATGAGTGATGTGATCAGCAGATAGTCTACAAATGAGTGCAGTAATCAGTAGACTGTCTACATTTAAGTGCAGTTATCATGAGGGGGTCTATGTCAGTCAGGCCTGGTTCTCCTGCAACAGTTACTATTGTTGGCTAGCTGAGTGGCTCAGGGTTGGTGACTTGTAAAGTTTTATCTTGAATATGCTGAAACATAGTAATACTGAAAAAGAGTGGCAAACATTGTCAGATTGTATTTAACTGTTTGAATTGCAAAAAATTGATAAAAACTTTCATGGATTACAATATTTACAGTAGTTTCATGCCAATTTGAATAACTCTGGCATGTAATGTAATGGTATTGTAAAAATGAGATTTTATCAGTCTTGCTGCCTGTTTACATATGTTGATAGTTGTTCAACATCTTTTAATGTGTTAAAGTTGCATTTG